>JABUQX010093067.1:0-2500 GCA_015478945.1 Trachelipus rathkii
TAGTCATATACGGAACAAGTATAACTACATAACTTAATAAATAATTACTAGTTGTTTTATTGTTCACTAATTTAAAGTAAAAAAACTCCTTCCTCAATATGTGATAAAGAGAAAGTTCACAGTAGTAGTTTTTTGTCCTTAATCAAGGCTTTTGTTTAGAATTTTTTCTATTAATAATGCTCTGCTAACTTTATTAATGCATAGAAACGAATCGTACTGTTGTGATAAGTGATGTAAAACAAGCATTTTTGATTTATTAGGTTTAAATATAAGATTAGATAAGTGGACATTGAATTTAGTTCACTCTTTTACTATTGATGTGTTATAGACAAGGGGAATTTATCGGGGAATGACTCCGAGAGGTTAAGATATAGAACTTTAAATATTTTGGGTACTGTGGATTATATAGATATCTCACAATTTATAACTGGCATATATATATAATGAAATATCTAATATGCTCTTATAAGTATCACATGAATGATTATGTTACTTAGATAATATATTATCTTACTCAAGGTCTCATTCTTATGTGGATATAAATTTTTAATATTTATACAAGCTAATCACAAGATAAAGAAAGTGAGATACGCTAGGTATATATCATCATTATGCAATGATAAATATGAATTGATGAAGTAATAGGTAAGGTTATTTTATCTTGAGATCTTTGGAATATATATGACAACTTCGGATGCTTTTGACGTGTTAAGTTATCAATGATAGAATACTATCTGTTTGTTAGAGGTCAATTATCTTCGTTATGTTGTATAAATAGATCTTATGGGATTATATTTAATCGTTTAATATGTATGGTGACTTGATACTGTTATGCAATTATATTATAATCAAAGTAGAATATCTGGATAAGTTTTATTCAAAACATAACAGTACTTACATATTAGTTTAGTTCATGAGTATTTTTACTAAGCTTTTTCAAGATCCTCTTAACTTTGCTCCTCTTTCCTATTTATGGTTATAGGGGTTAAATTAGTTGTAATTAGAGTAGCATAGTTAGTGGCATCGCAAAGATAGCTTGATGGAATGAGAAGTGCCTGTAAGAGATTACTCATGAATGATAAGTGGTATACATTGCGCAAAGTAAATCACTGTTGAACTATACTGGAATCGATTATGAATACTCACTTATAATGAGATGAGCTCTTATTCTTATACTGAAAGGGAATAATGATATTAGCTTTACTAATACTTTAATTTTTGTGACAGTTATTGATAAAAGTGATGTTTATGGTTTTGTATATGTTTATGGATGGATGATGATAACAATAAAGCTCCTTTATATTTGCTAAGCCAAGGTAGTATCCTGCCATAATTATAAGGTTCCTATTGGGATATATATAAATGATAGTATATATCACCTTCTCACTGGAGCTTGTAATGGGAGGTTATTTTGGACCTTGAATAATGCTTTTACCTATAACAATATTTTTGGAAGCATATAGTAATATTTATTTTATTAATATTAATATAATATTTATAGTCATTGATGGATTTAACAATTTAGTAGTATTTTTTAAGCTCATGGATTATTAACCCAGAACTCAAAACCAAAGTAAATATAATTACTAAGTTTTATATAATAATTATAAGTATACAATTGTTATTAATTAGTGATTTAATTCTTATACATCTGTAAATAAGTACATATAAATGATAAATGTTTATTATATAATATGTTAAAATACAGCTCAGATAAAATTCATGTGATAGATTTTATAACTATAGGTTTATAACTTTGTAAAATAAGTATAAATGAAAATATTTTAGCTCTGTGGTCTTAGTCATGGTCCTGTTTGTTATAACCTATGATATTTAGTAAACAATTGAGCCCATAGATATTCTATGTAGATAGTGTTGCTCCAACATATAGAAGCTGTACTCTAATTAATGGTAATGTTAAATTGATATAGAGGTACATTTATTGTATTTTATAGTTAAATTTTAGATATAGTATAAGTAATTAATTCTACTGCCTATAAGTAAATAGATCTTAGATCTACTTGCTAGTGAATTTTAAATGGGTCTATAAGTAAATTAAAGTAAATGGGTAGATTACCAGTATAGCAATAAAGTCTCAGTTAAGATATTGGCTTAAAATAAATCATATTCATAATCCTATTGCTAATAGAAATATATTAAAGTTTATGTGATGAATATATAACAGAAAGTATAAAAGTAACTTCCTTTGATAAAGTATTCAAGAAATTCCTCCCTAGTTATTGAACTTAAATCTTTTCCTTGACGAAAAGGGCTATTTAAGAAGTAAGGGCAGGATTAATAAGGCTCTTCTTATTAGCTATGAATCGTGCAATACTATTTATTAATGGGTAGATAATATTTAGAAATTGTGACATTATGCTGATCTATATATAAATATATATATGACCTCAAATGAAAAGTATAATAGTCACTTATGTAGCATTTGTACTTATTACTATATTATAATCAGTAAATCAAGGTGTGTGATAATACCTTATAA
>JABUQX010093067.1:7500-12500 GCA_015478945.1 Trachelipus rathkii
TACTGAATAATGTAATATTTATTATCTTATCATTTTTTTATATTTTTGAAAAATTATGATTTATATAGATTTAATTGACCTAGATTGGTAACGTGCATTTCGCGGTTCTTTTTCAAGGACAAGGTCATATACTGAAATAAAGCTTTTCAAAAATATTTGCTTACAGTGTTTTATAATATAAGTTTGTTTTTATATAGACTTTCTTTTTATTTGAAAATTATTGTTTAGAATGTATATATCTTATTTTAAAAAATACTTATAAAAATTAAATGATATGCTAAAAAATGCGTCATTTCTGGCGTACCTTATTTAATTGTTTATTATTATTATTATTATTATTATTATTATTATTATTATTATTATTATTATTATTATTATTATTAGTATTTTATTATTATTATTATTATTATTATTATTATTATTATTATTATTATTATTATTATTATTATTATTATTATTATTATTATTATTATTATTATTATTATTCGGAGAGAAATTATGTTCCCTTTTAAAAGTTTTTCTTTAAGTATTTTTACATTTATTTAACGAAATAATGTTAAATAGTACATGATACATTGTTTTGCACATATTGCAAGATAATAATTATTATAAATATTTTTTTTGACAAAAATTTTGAATTTACGAACAAAATTTGGTTTTGACCGAAAATCGCAGGTACTGAGGGAAAATATAACTAAGGTAAAATTTTGTATTTAAAATTAAACGACATGTGTGCAAATTTAGTAAATATAATTGCATGCTTTTTCAATAAAGATTATTATATCGCGTTCAACATTTGAGTTTCATTATACTTACGAGAGAGAGACTGCCAAGATAACTGCTACAGCGACCAGAGAAACAGAGGAACAACTAGTAGAAGTAGAAGAGAAATACAAGCCTCTACAACTACAAAGACTTGCCTGTTATCAAGGCAGGAAGAAGAACTCCCAGCTCCCTCTGCTCCAGCCTTCAAAGAGGCACTCACGTTCTGACTCTCGCTCTCAGGCTTACAAAGAAGTCTGGCTCTTCCTCTCAGGCTCACAAAGAAGCCTGGCTCTCCCTCTCTGGCTTAACACAGTATGGCTTTATCTCCCTTGTCTGCTTCGCCCTTGAAGCTAGCTCTTCCTGCACTACAACGAATCGAGTCTTTCTCCTGGAAGGGGCAAAGAAAGATCTTTCGGCCTGCGGAAGAGGCCGAGTCTCGCTTGTTTACCGCCTGCACTTTTGGGAACGCGGAATTGAGGTGACAACAACACGTGAAGTTAAAAGAGAAAAGAAAAGAACTCTCTCTAGCACTCTATGTATCTTTATAATATATATATATATATATAAATATATATAGTATATATATATATATATATATATATTATATATATATATATATATATATATATATATTATATATATATATATATATATCGGATATATCTATATATATATATATATATATATATTATACTTATATTATATAAATATATTACTATATATATATATATATATATTATATAATATATAGTAATATATATAGTAATATTATATACTTATATATATACATATACTTAATATATATATATATATATATTATATATATTATATAGTATAATATATATATTATATATATATATATATATATACTATATATTATATATATTTATAATATAGTATATTAATATAATATATATATATATATATATAATATATATATAGTATATATATATATTATATTATATTATATATAAAATATATATATATAATTATATTATAGTATATATATATTATATATTATATAGTTATATATTATATATATATATTATATATATATATATATATATATATAATATATATAGTATATATGATATATTATATATAGTTATATATATATAATATATATATTTATTTATTTATTTTTATTTTTGCCTTCACTTTTTCCCGCTTGAGCGGGGTGGTGGCTACGCTCTCTCATTCACACTCCCTCATCTCGTAGGCCCTCACCCACTTCCTCCACCCCACTCTTATCTCTCGCCAACACCCTACCCTGCTTTCTCTCATCCTCCTCCTGCACAGCATCTCTTTATTCCATCATACCACCTCTTCTGGTCTCTCCCCTTCCCTCTTCCTATCCCTCCGCCTCCCAAACTCTTCCTAACCACTCTCTCTGTTCCTGGCCATTCTCACTAGATGCCTACATCTTAACAATTCCCCTCTCCGCTTCTTCCCCCAGACCATTCCTCCACTCACATCTCTCCCTCACCACCCCTATTCCTAATCCTCTCCCTTCTGGTAACCACAAACCGCTCTCAACCCTTCATCTCAATACTTCCAACTTTTCCTGGAGCGCTGGCTTCACCCCACGTTTCACACGAATGGTACACAATTTTTTCAACACATACTTTCTTAAACTCTCAGTGATAAATCCCCCCTTTCTATAATTCTCTCAGACACTCAAGCTCTCATTCTTTCTCTACTCTATGAATCTATCTCCTCCTTCATGCTCCTCCCCCCTTCCCAAATCCATCCTAAATACCTAAAAATTCTTGTACTTCTTTCAATACTACCTCCCTACCAACCTCTAACCCTCCCCCTCCTCTCTTCCTCCTCTCAAACACTAACACTTACTCTTACCTGGATTTATTTTTAAGCCCCTTTTGTCCACACATTCTTTCAAACTCCCTCACCAAATACTACCTCAGCCCTTCCGCGTTTTTCGCCACTAGGGCAGTATCGTCCGCCAACAGTATCATGTTCACTTCCTTTCTATCATTCCCATTCATCAATTTCACCCCCCTCCCCTCCCTCATCATTCCTCTGCAAACTCCTCCATAAACATAATTGAATAGCCACGGCGACATTACACACCCTGCCTCAATCCTCTCACCTCAATCCTCTCACCACACCAAACATCTCACTCTCCCCTCCTACTACTCTCACACACATTCTGCTACTTCTATAAAAGGCCCTAATACCTTTGCCTAATCTACCCTCCATCCATTTTCCTCCAAACACCCCCTCCACAATTCACCGCTCTTCACTCTATCTAATGCTTTCTCCAAATCTAAAAAACCATACACTTTCCCTTTCCTCTCTATACTTTTCTCCACCAGCATCTTTAGTGTAAACACTTGGTCCACACACCCCTTCCCACCCTAAATCCTCCTTGTTCTTCCCCCATTCTCTCCTTCGTTAAATCTCTCACCCTCTCAATCAGTATTCTCAATAACACTTTCCCTACCAACTTAAAAGACATCATACTTCTATAATTCCCACACTCCATCCTTATCCCCTTTCCCCTTATACAGGGGAAACCAAACAACCATCCTCCCCATCCTGTGGTACCACCACTCCTCCAACATATATTATATAACCTATACAGCCATTCCTCCACCCCTATACCTCCCTTCTGCAACATTTCCATTCTCACCCCATCCACAACCCTGCGGACTTCCCTTTTTTTTCCTTTATTCAAGGCCCAAAATTTCCTCCATTTGCATTTCATCCTCCCCCACCCTCCCCAATTGAATTCCCATCCCACCTCTTCAAAATTTTTTTCCCTTCCCCCACCCGCTTCATTCAATAATCCACTAAAATACTCCCCCCACCTCTTCCTCATCCTATCCTCTCCTCCTATCCACTCCCCATCTCCTCCCTTAATCCTCTCCCCCAACCCCTCCTTCTTCTTCCTTTTTTTATTTATTTCTTTCCAGAACATCTTACTCCCGGATTCAAAATTTTCCGTCACTTTTCTACACCATTCTTCTTTTGCTCTTCTCTTCGTCCTCTCCACCGCCCTCTTTGCTTCTACTCTAACCCTTCTATATTCCTCTCAGCTTTCTCTCCTACTTCCCAACCATTTCACATAAGCCTCTTTTTTCCTTTTCACCACTCCTTCAGCTCCTCATTCCACCATTCACTCCCTTTCTGCACCCCCCCTTTTTACTCCACATACCCTTCTAGTCTCTTCACATACTGCCTCTTTAAATCTCATCCACTCCCCCTCCACCTCTCCAATTCCCGTCCTTTCACGTCGTCTCCACCTATCCTTCCAATACGTCCAATAAAACTCCCTCTTACACATGTCTTCTTCCAATTTTTTCCACCTTTAACTTCTACTCTCCTCTTTATTCTCCCGCTTTCCCTACCACATACCTCTCCTCCCATCGCCTTACTCAGAACCGAACCAGATAGTGATAATATGACAACCCAGATCCACCCCCTCCCGCCCTCTAATACATTTTCTCTAAAGTAAACTCCTCTTATCCTTACCTTTCACACACATAATCCAGTACCGCCCTCCCCCCGTTATCTCACTCTTCATGTATACTTGTGATTTTCACTTTTTTTGAACCCAAGTATTCCCACTATCATTCTTCTTTCAAAACACAACTCTAACATACTTTCTCCATTAACATTCCTCCCCCCAAAATGGTCCTATTATTCTTCCCACCCCTCCCTTCCCACTCCTGCATTCAAATCTCCCAATAGACAGATTTTATCATTTACCCCGAAACTTTCCCAACACTCATTCAACTCACTCCAAAATCTTTCTCTCTCCTGCTCCCTCGCTCCATTCACTGGTGCATATGCGCATATAAAAACCACATTTCCGTCGCCCCGCGAATTTCACTTTTTACGCACATTATCTCGAACTCACTGTCTGCTTAACAACCTTACTTTATCCCACACTCTTTCCTCATAAACTATTCCCACCTCTCTTCCTTCGCCCTCACTCTCTGATTCGTTCACGGCCCTGATATTCATACCCTTGTATTTTCCAAAATCCATCTTCCTCTTTCCCTTCAGCTTAGTTTCTGTACCCCTAGCACATCCAACCTTTTTTCTTCAAACATTAACCCACTTCCTCCCTCTTCAAAATCCTCGTTTACCCCTCTCACTTCCTACATCCCACTCTAATTACCTCTCTCCTCCCCATCTTCCTTTTCTATATTCACTCCGCTGCACGCTTTGGTGGGAACCCACAACTAGGCACTTACCAACACTAAGGC
>JABUQX010093067.1:17500-20000 GCA_015478945.1 Trachelipus rathkii
ATTTTTGTGGAGTACAACACCCCCTCCTTGTATAGGGCTCTGCCCGTGAGTGATGGTGACAACTGTAAAAAGAAAAGATATCATTATTTATTTCTCTCCCTCTTATAGTGAAAGGATGACCCTTTTATTTGAAAAGAATAAATAAATGTTTGGGACACAAAAATATTCCCGCTCGCTAGAGAGATATAAGGTAATCACAGAAAATAATCTGGCCCAGATTTTTCCAAGAACGTAAAATATGTATTTTTTCTGATAAAATATACGTTACTCTCAGAGATTCCATAAAATTGGAGCTTAATAAAAAACCGATGGCCAAAATAGTCTTAGTATTCCTATTATTTATATAATGTTGTGCTATAGTGAGTATTCATTAAAGGTATAAAACAAGCAAAACCACATTTACTCTTTATTTATCTTATTAAAATGTACTATTTAATTATATTATATTATTCAAATTAATATCATAATTATTATTAATGAGTAAATTTCCTCCTTAACGTTTGTTTTTACAATCTGGATATATTTTTCCTATGCTCACGAATGCACCGCAACAAATACTCCCTTCGTTCATCGTCTACAGTCAAACGTCCAAAGATGTTCTGTTTCAACTTCACCGATCTTTTAGCTGTATCATTTACCACTTTTAAGGATTCTACAATTCGCTTAGCATTTCTAAATGCTTCACTCTGACCATTTTCAAGGGCATTCTTTGAGGAAATCAGTGTTTATATTTAACCGAGAAAACAGTCCAACTTATTCTGATGCAAATTCATTCACTGTTTTTTTCCTAAAATAATAATAATAATAATAATAATAATAATAATAATAATAATAATAATAATAATAATAATAATAATAATAATAATAATAATAATAATAATAATAATAATAATAATAATAATAATAATAATAATAATAATAATAATAATAAAAAAAAAATAATAATAATAATAATAATAATAATAATAATAATAATAATAATAATAATAATAATAATAATAATAATAATAATAATAATAATAATAATAAAAATCTTGCTTTTAAAGTCGATACCATCATCAAACTGTGATAAAATTGACGCATCTTCTGATAAATACCATAAGTCCTGCCTAAATTTATTTAAAGTTGCTTCAGATATAGCAGGATATATGGTCTCCAATTGATTTAAGGATTTTAAAAAACACAAATCTTGATATGAAGCTGCAACTGAATGAATTATATACTATGGTTTAATGTAGACTTTTACGATGAAATATGCAATCATTCTTAAGGACTATATATCTTCATCACATAATTTAAGCCCATGCCTTAACAAATACATCTTTAAATCATAAAATGTTCTGGTCATCCAACCAGCTTGGTGCATAGCACCCGGTGGACAAATTTTGAAATTTCTATTAATATCACCACCCAAATAGATTATACTTGGTTCAGTTAACTCGAAGTAATCACTTCGTAGAGACTTTTTTTATTAATACTTTGTTAAGATTGTTAAGCATTTCATATAACTCAGATTCGCTAAAACCCGATTTTAGCATATCGTCATCTTGATGATAATTATTTCTATTCATTCTATTACAGTTGTCTCCAAATGACTTGAAGATGGTATTTCTGGACTTCTTATTGCTTCACGTATTTTACTTTTAAGTGCGATACGCAAAACTAGCTCATATATGTGATGGCGTCATGGAAAAAACAGTAACTCTGTTTAAAATTTGTTCATTGAGCATAACAGAGCCATTGAACCTATCCGTATCTGAAGCAGTTGTATCACAACAAAGAATTAGGACTCTATCCCCTAGTTCCCAGTTGTTTACAGCATTAATTACTGCTTCATCTTTTTCCTACCTGATGAATTTTGAAACTCTGTAACACCAATTAATTATTCATTTTCTCCATGTGTAATTACAATTTTATATAATTTATTTTGAAATAATATTTTATGTTAAAATAATTTACGAGTAATCGTGAAAGAGCGTAAAATTATAAGAGAATGCAATTCTCTGTATGAATGTTCTTTCTTACTTATGGCTTGTGACTTAGTAGTCTGACTATATTTATCGTTATAATTAACAGATTTTGGTGGAAAGTGTTCTTTTCCATTATATATTGTATGCTCATCTTTTGACTATTATAACCTGAAACCAATTGCTTTAACTTTAGCAAGAATACGAAGTAAGCTTATTAAAAGATATTGGTATAATCTCCTAGTAAGGCATCGTGACTTATGAGAGGGTTGTAAAAGAAGAGAAGGACAAGAGCTCTTGAGCTGAACACCTAATTTAATCTTCAGGATCAAAGAGAGGAGGAGGAGCAGAAGAGCCTCTTAAGGAATTTAGCAGACTATACAAAGGGAATCCAGAAGGAGGGCCAAAGAAGCTCCGATACAACAGCCTGAGAGCCTCAACAAGTGAATTGGAGGAGCCCAAGAGCTCCATTAGAAGATATACATATATCTTTAGAGGACCAAAGAAAGCTAGAAGCTTATGACCTGGGAAGT
>JABUQX010093068.1:0-20000 GCA_015478945.1 Trachelipus rathkii
AGATATCGGTCAGGAGCTTGTTATAGTAGAAGAGCAGTGACTGCCGTATTATTATATAGTATATATAGTATGGCCAATTAATATACCTTTCCTCATCTCTATTATATATACTCATAATTAAAAATTTTTGGTAAATGATAAATGAAAGCTTCCTAAAAATTCGATTATAAATATTCACAATGTTTTTCTATTATTTTTATATAACATCATTATCACTTTAACTCATAATTTCACCCCTTCTCTTTCCTTACCGTAGATAGCTCTCCGCGCTCCAATATAATAGTATATGCTTAGGACTATATAGCAAACTACTTTTCATTACAAGCAGTTTTCTATAGCTTATATCCCGCTTGTTTTTATCTAATATCGTCCCTGTACTAATTGAATTAGCTTGTGCGCACAGGGGCGTCCTAAAGCTAATAGTCACCCTCATTTACTATATTATCCCCCCGTTGATCCAACTATCAATAAGTTTTTCACCGCAATATATTATTACATATAGAGGTTCGAGGTCTTTTGCATTTGGTGTCACTACACACCCTATATATGGCTATTTAATGGTCAAACACACTCTCGCCTCGGCGTGTACCTTCCACTTACATAGATTATTTGACCCATCTTGTATATTAATTAATATATCAGTAATATAGGTATAATAATTATTCTCATAATAAAGGTATAGTATATATTTTCATATATTATATACATTATATATTAATACTAATTAACTATATAATTAATCGTATATACTTATTCCGTATTACATCAGTATAAGTAATTTTAATAGATCTTAAGTATAATATCCAATCTAGCAATAATAGTTTAATAATTCTTCATAGTAAATACTTATTATTACTCTATATATCTAATTCTCCCTATTATCTCATTATACTTATATAATTTCACTTCTAACATACTAATCTCTATCATTAATATATTCATCATTAATATATATTTAGCATATATATTATTCTATATCTTATATATATATATATCTTATCTATCCTATTTTCATATATATATGAATATATATATATACTATATTATTCTATAACATAAACCTATATTTCCTATAAAATTTTATATATACTTATATATATATCTATATATATAATCAATTCAATATGTATAATTGTGATCTTGCAATATTTACTATAAAATACTTTATATATATATCACATTATAAATATATTTCTATACTTAATATTATATATAGTATTATATATTATAATCTATACTTATCCTTATATATACTATTTATGATTAATATATATTTCATATAGGGTATAATATATAGTAGTAGTAGTATTTCTAATTTTACTATCATAATATTATTATTATCTATATATATACTATATCTATGAATATATTACTTCAATTAATTACACATGATACTTACCTAATATTTATTATATAATCATTTCTTTTTTATGTATATATCTCAGGATCAATTATATCTTATATATTTACAAGTTCACTACCCTCTTACCTATTTTACTCTTAATGCGCTATATACTTTTCAATTAGTAACTATCTAGTTTAACTACCTACGTACATAGTACTACCCGCGATAAATTATGCACCTATACTAGGTCAGATGATGTGTCGTCTACTTAGCTGAATTCAAATCATGTAAAGTTCGAGAACTCGGCAAGCACCTTCACAGCTTAAATAACGATAAATTCTAATGTAATTTTAATTGGAATTCAGCGGAAAGTTTTAAAGGAGGGGTTTTTACCGAAATAAATTTTGGTATTTTTTCTTTTTAATTATTCTATTCGTTACGGAATAATTTATAAATTGTTTGATATTATTGAAGATAATAGTGAGATTCCTGAATATCTTATTTTCTTAATATCTATTACTTATACGGGGGACATTAAGAGGGATTTGTTCAGGCGAGTATACCCGACTGTTCACCTGCGCTAATTCATTTACGCCGGTTTTTTACCCCTATGGTATTTACCTGAATTAATGTTATTATGGTAGGCAATGACAAATCCAGATTTTGGGCTCGGCTGAGTAACGTCCGCCATTTTAATTTCAGCGCCCAACCTAAAATTAGGCATATTAAATTAATCGGTTATTTAATTAAATATCCGATTCTTGACTATATATAACAGCAAAATGAGATGCAATATAATAAAATTGCAATAAAAAGTGAGATACATCTTTTTAACTTGGATAATTTTTCTGTGTACTTCTGTATACAAATACATTCTTGTCAGAATTTATTCTAATTATTTTTCAAAAACATCATCAGATGTTTTTGAACATTTTCTATTTTACGTATCAAACTTCGCAATGACATTAGTTTATCGGCGTGAAATTGACTTCAAACTTAGAAAATTGCATAGATTTTAAATTTGGATCCATTGATGGTTAAATAATGCAGAGTAGCTTTTTGTCGATTTTTTTATTAGAAGAGATCATTTTCGTAGGCATTATCTGCTGACTGTCCAAATTATTTTTAACAAAACCACACCTTTTATTTTTTTAATTTCTAGTAATTGAATAAAATATATCGTAAGATTTAAGTTTATTTCGTGTTTGGGGCGAAGTGGAAATGAAAATTATCCTTCAGGGCTTTTAACAGTGTTAGGTCGGGTGGAGATTCACATTTTTTACTATTAGATTTATTCTTCTTATTGTATCATTTTCTGCTTTTATAGCCATTTATTAATGAGTTTTTTTGTTATTTGTTTAATGTTCTTATTGGAAACAAATTTCTTTAAGAAACATAAAAAGAAATTTCGAAAATTTTTTTAAATAAATTTCTCTCCTTATATAGCAAAATACATAACAAAATAATTAATTCTTTATAGTTAATAATATAATGAATATCTCCCCCAATATACATATGCCCTGAAAATTCTATTCACTTCGTACGAACAGAAGAATTTATAACATATCGCAAATTTTTTTCAATTTTCAGTATTTATGTCCCAAAATAAACGTGGAAAGGGAGTGATTTTGGAAATTTAACAACGACACGTTGAGCATCAAGGAAACTCAGAAAGAAATCGATAAAAGTTCACTGTCTGTCTGACCTATCTTTAACGAGTAATCGTGAACAAAGGCCCATAATATTTTCCCTAGAGAAATGATAATAAAATATTTTCCCGTACCATATTTTATTTTTGGATTTAAAATTATTTATCATTCGGAAAAATATATATGGCAAGTTGCAGTACGACTTTAGATTTGCCTGGCAAATTACATACATAGTCTTGTATAAAAACCTTTTGAAACACTCCTACAATAGAATGACTAGAAGATCTTAGAAAAACACCGGAGGGAAACTTGAACATTTAGGAAGGACAACCAAAAAAAAAGCTTAGCATTGTATTGGGTGGTGCGTTTGCGGGGGGTTTTTTATTTTATTTACTTTATCTATAGGTCAAAAGCACACGCATGTAATTAAATTCCGAATTTTATGTTCATTTGTATGGGGGGTGAAAATTTATGGTCTTACGCACCCGAAGCCCAAAATTGGATCTTGCCTAATTAAAATTAAGTTAATAATAATAACTTCTAACGCTTTACAACTTTCTGGTATTAATAGTATTGAAATCATAAAGGTAAATGCATAGGGTAAATGACCGTACAAAGATGGCATACGGAGTCGGGTCTGCGTCGGTACTTCTTACTCGGATGATACGACGTGGGGGGGACTTTTCTAATTCATCTTTCATTCACTTAGTACGCTCACCGTTACCGGTCTTACGAGCCTCGCTAAAGTGGGGAAACTGAAGAATATTTATATTTTCTTTTAAACATAATTAAAAAAATCACAGGATATATATGCTAAAAAAAATATAAAAGAAAGAAATTAACAAGAATAAAATTAATATAATAAAAAATAAAAGTAAAATATTATAATTATATATTAAATCTACCTTAAAATTTCCGCTGTAATTTCCAGCAATTGTTAATTAATTCGTTTTCACATTGTAGCGTGGCTGGCGATTCTATTCGAAGTATACACATAAGATCGTTCCATGCCTTTAGATTCACTCTGACCCAATTAATCTACCGTTTATTTAGTAGTTATATTATAGTTATTATTTTATGTTAGTATATCGTAAGTAGTCAATTCTTATTGTTTTACAGACCTATATAATTTATTTTCACTACCTTTTTATATCCCCTTATATTTATATTTATGAACCTACATACTTATTCTCATACATATATTATTATGATATATTAAATATTTGATAATACAAATATAGTTCACAATCACTACGTATTATTATATATTTATATATTTCTATTATATTTAATTATAATAGTGATTAATATATATATTTATATCTATATTCATTTTATATTAATATCAATATTACTATATATATATAATTAACTTATATATATATATATCATATATAATTAACCTATATATCATAATAATATTATACTATATTCACTTTTATATTTATATTCTTTATTATATATGTTTTTTTCCTATTGAGTGTTACTCAGACTAGTATAAATTAATATCTAGTTTTTTCATATTATTAAGTACTGTTGTATATATATTTGCATAATAAACATTTATTAAGTTATGATTATTCTAATCGTATTGATATAGAGACTTATAT
This sequence comes from Trachelipus rathkii, assembly GCA_015478945.1. Classification (NCBI taxonomy): domain Eukaryota; kingdom Metazoa; phylum Arthropoda; class Malacostraca; order Isopoda; family Trachelipodidae; genus Trachelipus; species Trachelipus rathkii. Next base: position 4,605 of record JABUQX010093068.1, read on the forward strand.
ATTATATGTGTATTATGCTCCTACCGTATACGCATATGATAATAAACCACATAGTCTCTGTGTATATAAGTAATATTTACATCTCACGTATCATAAGTACCTAGATCATCTTATATTTGGGATCCGAGGCTGGGCGCGTGCCGAGATAATTTTTGGTGAGTGTCGGCCTGCGCCTGATTGTCGCCTATGCCCGGCACGCGAGCGCTCAGTGGCCTAGCGCCCTATGCGCCTATATTTTTATTCACATCAGCGCCTAGTATTCGGCGATCGTTTAGCAGCCTTTATGTGCGCCGTTTCGCGCCTCCATGCGACTGTTTTCGCCCGGTACTGGTGAGTTTGTTCTGCGGTTATTACATTTAAATGTGCGAGACAAAGTTTAAATTTTGGTAGTGCGCATAATAATAAAAGTTTACAAAATACTTACAAAATTGTAGGATAGAAAATTTTTAAATATTCATCATTTATTTAATATTTTGTTAAATTATTAAACACACGAATAAACTTAATATCTAATAATAAGTTATCCTCTTGCGCTCCTCCATGTTCGCTATTTAAAGTAATGGATCACATAAGTTTTATTTGTAGCCCGCAGGAGTGTTTACAATCACGAAGCGCCTTGAGATAAAATGTTGAAAATTTTGAAGAACGCCAGTAGTTGCCAATTTTATTTTGTTACAAGTTAAAGATACATATCTAACTTGGAATCCTAAGTTACTTAATATATAGATATAATTATTATCAGTACTTAACCATTTTTATACTTATTAAGTATATATATAATATATAGTATATTACATATATACTATTTATATTTAAATTATCATATAATATTTATAATACATAATTTAGATTATTATTTCATTTACCATATATGCCGACTCAGCAGCCTCACTTACTCTACGATATTTCGAGCCAGCCATATACTGATTATTCATTTCGTACAGTCTTAACCCTTAGCATAATTTAGCTAGTGACTTATCTTTAACATATTATAATTACACTAATTTATATCTCTTCTTATGTATATGACGTATTTGAACCTGAGTTGTACATATCTATATATATATATATAGTATAATATAGTTTTACAAACTGGTGTTTTAGAATGATACACCAGTCTTTGTCCTTTAGCGTGCGTTCAATACCAGTTTCTAACTTTATCGAAGTAGGTAAACAAAATAATGTTCTTATGTCCTGGTTCATCGCCAGGCGCCACTGGCTATTTTTTCATGGGCTCGACATAGAGTTCAACATTGCTGTGCGCCCTCTTTTTGCTTTGAGAGTCCGCCCTTTTCACAGAAATTTGTTGCACGGCGCTTACCATTGGTTCCACAGACCCTTTGACGTTTCGTCGCACCTTATCCGATGTATTGTTACCACGCAGAATGTTATTATTCTCTTTCATCATTCAAATCAAGGGACGACATTATCTCGGCTGGCCGAGAGATCGGCCGCAGGGTCAATGCACATTCTGAGTATCAGACTATCCATAACATATCGTATAACACACATTTCACTAACTATTCGTACTATATAGTATATATAATATATATAGTATAATAGAATATTTGGTATGGATGGGCTTTTATATTGAGAGATACGGCAATATGATCTATTTATTTATATATACTGTAATAAAATACATATAGTATATATATATATATATATATATGATATAATATATATAACTATATATATAATATATAGTATATATAATATATATATTATATATAGGTATACGAAATATGTATAAATTATAATAACTACTTGTTTACTATTGATAATATATATATATATAGTATATATATATTATATATTACTATATATATATATATATATATCATATATTACTATATAACTATTATATATAATATACTATAATAGTATATAAGAAATATATAATATCTAACTATCTTTATTTTGATATATCTTAATTACATAACCTAAACTCACACGTTAAATATATTTACTTGTTCACTTCATTACTCTTTGATACATATACGTGTAATTATATACTCGATAATATATTCACTACTACTAGTACCTTTAATATATACACTAAAGTGTAATCATAGCAGATATTTGAAACCATTAAAACAAATATTGCCATGCTCAAGAGTCAAGTCATACATGCAGGAATGTCTTTCTTGAAGTTTATATAGTATAATATATAATATAATAAGATATATATATTATATTAATATATATAGGTATAATATAGTACTAAATTTTCTTCTTTAATATAATATATCACCTAACACTATACCCTCAATATACTTGATACCTATAGCATACACATAACTATTATATCCTATAACTATTATTATATCTAACATACATAATTATATATTTTCATTTATATCCAATTATTATACTCTTCTCCTATATATATACTAGTAGTTATCTTCTCTCTGTATTCCTATTTCTTTATCTCTATATACTACCTAAATAGCTGAAATAGTAGCTATACACTGTTTCTGCCTTACTTCAGCTTAGTTTATAGCTATACACCAGCCACTCCAATTCCACTTACCATCCTCATAATTGATATACTCCTAATAAACTATTAACTTCTACCCTATACTAATACCCTTCCTACGCCTCCTCTCACACCTATCAGGCTCCACTACCCTACACCTCACTCTAACACTAACCCTACAAATTCAGGGGTATATATAATGACTACCTCACAGGGCCCGCCTAGCTAACTATTCATACTCTTTTATTTCACCGTATTACCCTATTTAATAGGCTGGACTCACTTTTCTTTTCTCTAGTTACTCCTGCGTGGCCCATCACTAATAATATACTCTCCACTTTACCCTACCCCCGTACCCGATCACCCAATCTTTATTATAGTCAAATAACCATAGGCCTTTACTCAACTCAATGACAAACAATATTGTAAAAAGTAGCTAGATATGAATACATATTAAAAAGGAAGTATCTAGGATTATTATTAATATAGAGAATCGAAGAGACTCATATTATCACTCACTAAGATTCTTTTTTTACTAGATTTTAAATAAAAGTTTAAGAAGAGTTAGAAAATTATCGAACAAACCACACAAATCAATTGAAAGTTATTCAACACGATATTCTGTCAGACGCAATAACCTCTTAACTACCTTTCACTCGCACTTGTCTCTTCACCCAGTACTTTCACAGTAACCAATTCCCCTCCCGCTACCTACACCACTTGTCACCAATTTTCTCTCTGATTCCTCATGTACACTGACCCACTGTAGCCCTTTTCCCCTATAATCAATAGCACCCCACCACTTCTCTCAACACCTCCACACCTTGCCCAACCTTCATACAACCACAACACCCTGGGCACTAAAATAGCCACCCATCTGACCATATACACTACTACTTCCACCCCACCAGGGCTGTTTTTAGTTCCAGGTCCCCCACCCACCCCTTCCACGACACATTTCATCCAACCGACCATAACCTAGGATTGGCATCAGTTACATGGCAACATTTGCCGATTTAAATCGCTGCCGATACTTCATTCAGTCATTACAACTCCGTCGTGCGAGCAACCCCTTCCCCATTGTGAATTTTTTGTGTTTACACAACATAGGTTGCTCAAACTAAATTTAAGAAAGAATTCCCAAGCATTCCACCCCCCCCACTTTTTCATTATGTCTTTTTTCAGTTTTTTTGTCCACGAGTTCGGGAGCTAAAGGGATTTAGTATTGAACTCACGCGAAATAGAATTGAACATGACATAGAAACTTCACGATAAGGAAATTTCACCAGAACGGGTGATCAGTACAGAACTCAATTTCCTTTACTTATTGTGTACGTTTATTCGGCTTTACAGATTTCACCTGGTCATTAGAGACCAATTTATTTCAGATGATCACGGTTACCTACACTTCTCTCGTATACAAACATATGAGTTATATAGAACCACTGTATTACTGACGCCCATGCCCCATCAAAGCTTTCTTCAATAACATTTAATTGACAGCTTTAAAAAATTGTATACAAACTAATTATAAATAAATCCATATATATTTAGTATAAATAATCTTGAATAATCCGAGAAATACCTAATTTAATCATACTCAATGTACTAATTTAATCCATATTATTTTTAACTTCATTTACTAAGTCATTATTTAATAATTATTAAGCATAATCCCTCTCCAATTCCTTATATACTACTTTATCAATTTTTCTTCTTGAGATTTTTTTTAAGACTCTTCCCAGTTTAGATCTTTATTTACTGACACTTAAAGTAATCAATGTTACCTTCACTCAATATAGTCTTGTGTCCAGTGGTAAGCTGACCTAGAGTCTAGAGTATCAATATCACCTCTTAATTGGAAACTCGATAGTCATTTTTTTGCCAAATTTCCCATTTTTTGTTTCATTCTTGATTATAATATAATATATAGTATAGTACATTGGGTACTCACCACCCCTCCTCATCACCACGGTATCCCCCCTCACCTTATCAAGCCCCTACTTCGTTCTCGATTACTTACTCTCATTCAGTTGGTTATATAACACTCAGTACTTATAAACGCTTATTCACCCATTCACTCCTACTACCCACATATATACTATATATATAGTATATCTTTATTATATATCCCTAGGTCTCCCACTGTAAATTATAAACTACTAACCTAAAATATCTCTACGCATACTAACTTAATAAATTATTTCCCCTTCATGATATTTATACCAAACACCTATTCACGTGTGTAATTACATGCCCCCACACTATCACTATTCTCCACTATCTATGCTACTTACTTTTATATAAATATAGCTTTCTCACCCACACACCTAACTTAACTTATTCACAACATGAATCTCATCTCATCTTTACATTTCTTTACTACTAGCCGGACTCTCACCCGACCATAATACTAACTTTCCTCCTCTTATCATCACACTTTACCCTATTATTTATTATAGGTATACCTACCTATCACCTAACATTATTATAATCAAATATACCCCCGGTCACTATAACTTACTTTTCACTACTATTATTCATAACTACTGCAACAACCAGCACCATTGACTAGCAAGTATATACCTTCAACATTTTTACGCAATAGTTGCTTTCCCCCCTAGCCAGCCTTCTCTCTGTCTCGCTCGGTGTTGTAATGTTCGTTGTGTCGTTAAGTGTGTGTGTGTGTGATAACGTACTCGACACGTGTGACCTCTGTAAAAACGCGAATGAAAATTAATAAATTAATTAATATTAATATAGATGGACATGCAATCAGTGTAATCATCTTATTCTTATAATGTATTTAAGAACATTTATAATTATTATTATATTAATGTTCAAACTATTTTTACCAGCGGCCATATTTCTAAAAACAGTTCGACACGAAGAATAAATCGCAGATCACAGCATAATTATCACTTTATACCCACCATCCCGTACCATACCCTATCTATTATACCTCGGATCACATATTAACTTTGACCTTTCACTATTCCCACTACTCATATCTTACTCCTATGATATATATATTATTTTAACCACCACCACTCACTAACTTAATACCGCTGTCATACCTACCCTAACTCATATCAGTACCCCCACTATCAAGCTAAGTATTTTCCCCCTCCTTTGTTAATTTACCCCATTTATGCAACTTCTGCCATACCCTACTTTTTAACTTCTGCCTATCGACTCATGGATTCTCTCACACTAGGATAATTCACCATAACACCACCATTTCGACTATAAACCTCTACCCGGTTTCCACCCTAAGCTTCTACACGTACCCTACCCTTGCTTGTGCTGTGTGTGGTTGCTCCTTGTTGTAGTGCTGCTCCGCCTCGTTGTTCATGTTAAAAGTCTCTATAAAATGCTCCAATACACCAATTCACTAGGGCAGCTTCAATCAATACAACTACTATATCCTCAGACTCACCTAAAAACGCCCGCCATATCTGTTTTACATGCTTGCGCGGTTAGTCAATATATACTCTATGCCAATCAATTCCGCCTTCACAATTAGCCATTTCTCTATTGTCCCACTATCACAGGTCACTTTCTAAATGCTTATCCAATTCGATGTTGCTTACAATAAACACACCACTCAATCGTTGTCTAAAACCAACCCCCGCGCACTCATATCACCACAAATATTACCTTAAGCAACCCTATTACTCCGGGCGATTATGATGGCTTTCTTAACATTATAACTCCACATTTAGCTGATTCACTCCCACAATCCCCGGGCTCCCTACAAGAAATCAACAAGCTGAAATTCCACATTTCAACTAAAATTTTTAACGGGCTCTCTTCTTAATTTACTTTATATAAGCGAAAAAAATCCCTTTCGTATTTCATACTGTCAATTCCAAGGCAAAAACACCCATTTTTCTTAAGCTAGTCACGTTTTTTTCCCCCAAAATTATTTTTTTTACTAATACACACACACACATGACTAAGGATGCTGCGGGTAAGCTTGAGTAGCGAGTTTCGACTGCACCATTTCCCTCCCTTCAGGGGATTATAGTAATATTGGGATTCGCACAACACTCGACCTCACCCAGGCCAAGGATGCTCTCTTCCTGTGACAAGAGAACTAACACTCTCTTACTTAACTCTCGGCACCTAAGAACATCATGAATAATTCGTGATTATCTCTTATTCTTGGACGGGTATCTGGGTTCTGTGCTGGCCGTGGTGTCATCATGGTATCTCCATCTCACCGCTTCTCGGTTAAGTGGGAACGCGCTACCATTATATATATCAATAAGTATAATATAAGACTATATTATATATAATATACTCTTATATATAAAATATATATATGATATAAAGATACTTATAACAACCGGATTATATATATATTATATATATATATATATTATGTATATATATATATATATATATATATATATATAAGTAATAATATATATATATATATTACTATTAAGTTAAGTTTATTTCCATTGTCATAATTATTTCTGGGGTGCGTAAGGAGGACTTTCATTTTCGGTCACGTAATTTATGGGTGGTGGAGTTAAAAAAATTCCGGGGTATTAGTAATAAAAAACAAGGCAATGGGCGGGAAGATTAATCATCATACTAACGAGGGGCGAAATCCTGTCCTGGGAGGGGGGATAAAAATTAAAATGCGGGATTAGGGAACAGATAATAAACCTGTAGATTAAAATTCTAAGAAGCAAAGAAAAAGCGCCCACTCCAAAAAAAAAATATAAAAAGAGAAAAGAATAAATCAAGTGAAGTAATTTATCACTTTCAAACATTCTAGTCTTAAATAGTCGAGCACATTTAAGATTTATCATAATGGTTACGTCTTATAAGCAAAGGGATTTTAAATTTCTTTTATAAATTCTTTCCATTTTTCTATTCATTTCAACTCACACCACAAAAGAAAAAAAAAAAAAAAAAATAAAAAAAAAATTTGCTAAAAATTATTTTTATAATAAAATTTTAAAGTTGAAAAGAATCCAAAATTTTCGCTATAAAATTTTTAAATTCTGATGTTCAACGTAAATTAAAAATCATTCTTTTTTTTTTTATTATTATTTTATTATTAATAAAAAAAAAAAAAAAAAAAAAAAAAAAAAAAAAAAAAAAGGTAATCAAATTAAGGTAATTATTTAATTAATTTTTCTTTATTTTTAAAGATACTTTTTCTATACAATTTTTAAGGTAAACCTTGCAAAAAATAAATAAACTACAAGAATAAATTTCTTAAATACCTAAATTTTTGATCATTATTATTTAATTATTATTATTATTATTATTATATTATTATTATTATTATATTATTATTACACAGAATACTCCTGTAATATAATGAAACTTAGAAATGTTTAATTGTCAGAATGCTGCGGTTTTCTTCATCAAATGTGAGTTTATAAAGACCCTTTTCTTTCTGCATTTGGACGTGTAAGGTCATAAAAAAAACTAGCACAACCAAATCAGAAACTATTTTTAATGAAAGAACTCAGGAGTGTAACAAAAAAAAAATTGAACATCAAATAAAGTTTTATATTTACGGACTTACATGTTTTGTAAAAGGATCCGCTGGTTTTAATATATCTAAGGATGTTGGGTTGATAAGAACCTGTCAAAAATTTTACAAGTCAAGCAACGATATAGGTTAACTGCCATTTGAAAAGAAAAATAAACAAACACATTCTGAAAGTAGTAATTTAGGGTTTTCCTTCTAACAACTTCGGACCTTTAAACAATTACTTTTTTCAGAATTAATTTTTCTTTTAAGATTACAAATACTTACTTCCGAGAAAACATAAAAATACAATTTATAGAAATTAAAGAAGTAAATAGACTTGGAAGATCAAACGGTGTTTTAATTTAATTTGATGAACTTTGTTTATTATAACAATAAGCGTTTAAAATTATAAACACCATCCGCATTTATTATACAAAAAAAATTGTGTGCTTTTTGAATTTAGTGTATGTGGTGATCTTTTTTTTTTGATTTTTTGATTTTTTGATTTTTCAGATTCGGTACGATCACGCGAAATCTATTTGTAAACAACCTTTTTTAAGTTCGATTTACTAATTGATTTTTTAAGTGATTGTATTCATGTCTATGAATCAAAATGGAAAAAATTTGTGTTTATACTAATTTTACTTGGTTTTAAGCTATGAACACATTCATAAAATTAGGCTAAGGCCTCCCATTTGGGGTTTACAAATCTCCATTGAGTATTAAAAACTTTAAAATATATATGTTTATTTAATTTTTATTCTATGAAGTTAAATGACTTAATATACCGAAAATAAAAAAAATTATAGTAAAAAACAAAAAAAATAAAAAAGTCCTGATTTTCTTTATAAAAAGATAAAAAAAATCAGTTCTTTGTTTCATTTGATTTCGTGACTATCCTGGATTTGTACAATATTAATAATTTTATTGCACTAAGCTTAAAATTACTCAATAATTAAGAATAAAATAATTGTGATGGAATTAATAATTAAAAACAGATAATAATATAAATAATATATATAATATTATTATTTATACTGCTTTAGAAAAAATAAAATAAAAGCGACCAACTCTTATGATATATAATAAAAATTTTAGGCATTCATTAAAAAAAAAAAAAAACTTAACTCCTCTTAATGTACAAATATTTATACAGCCCTCAAGGTGAAACAAATTATTTGATAATATTCCATTTGAATAGATGATTAATCCGACAAATTGTACAGCAAAAAAAAAAAAAAAAAAAAAAAAAAAGTAAAATAACTTATATTCATCATGTTGGTTTTTATTCCAGTTAATTTTGAATTGCTGACAGAATGATCATTAAAGCTAATTTTATACACATAAAGAAAGGCTGCGAAAATTTTTACGCTAAGAATATTTTATTAATTAGTATCTACTTTAGAGTTTTACCATTTTTCACTTACAACACAATAGTGAATTTTAAACAAAACAAGTGTTAATCTACTAGAGAATAAAAATTCATGACAAATGTTTATAAAACTAATGGTAAAAGGAAAGGAAATATAGAACGAAAAAACAAAACGCGCGGAAGGACACACACACACACACAAACATAATCTCCGCTACTCGAAGAGTTTTTATCAAAAGAAAATTATTGGAAATATTAAAATTTAAATATTAGACAATAGATTATTATTCTCATTTTTTTATATATACGCTATCAAATATGCCATATGACTATGCTTTTCTACGTGTGCAAAAAGATGAAAGAGCGAAAGAGTATGGTGAGAAAAAAATATATATATATATATATATATATATATATATGAATATATATATATAATATATATATATATATATTATATATATATTATATAGTATATTAGTATATATATATAATATTATAATATATATATATATAATTCTGTGTGTAGAGAGAAGATTGCACAAGACGAATGTTATGCGAGTCGTAACATGAGCACTAAAAACCAGTGGCAGCGGGTGGGATTGCCCTACGGCTATTTATATACCGCTAGAATTGGCTCTATGTGCATCCCTTGGATTTCTGTAAATTAGTTGTACCCTAAACCAGTTCGGGAACCAAGGGACACTTGATATAGTATATATTATGTATATATATATATAATGATACTATATACTATATATATATGTATATATATATATTATATATAATAGTTATATAATATAATAATTATTTACTATATAATAAATATAAGATAAATGAATTAGAGCAAGTATTTTTTCTGTGACAGAGTGGTTTATTTTATTTATTTGTTTGATGTTTTGTTTATTTGATAGGACTTGAGTAGAGAATTTCACGGTTTGTTGAGTTTGATGTGATATATGAAAACATATGTAAACTAAGATGTGTTAAATAAAATTAACAAACTCAAAAGTTGGAGTACTTAGAAAGACACAGGAGGAAATATAGTGTTTTATGAGACGGGAAATGGGGAATTGTAGAAAAACGTTCTACAGTCCAATAAGAGTATTTTGAAGATGAAGGAATGAAACGGAAGAACATTTTATAATTTTAGGAGTCTGCTTAAGAAAATCTGTGTAGAAGGTTGAAGGAGGCGGATCTTCTAGAAAGACGGTTTCAAAATAAATATGCAAGATGACTAACTGGGAGAGTAGTAGGAAAAAAAAGAAATAAAAGAGTATGTATACAAAGGGTAGTGGGATGTTGTAGCCAAACTAAAGTGTTGATAGATTAGTAGTAGTATACGTCATGCCTGTATAAAGGTTAATTGGTCAGGAAAAGGTGCTATGATCTGCCATAAAGAAAGTTATTTTTACTTATATGCAATGAATATTTTGGAAATTGAAATTAAAAAAATAGACATCGATCACAATTCTTAGTAAGAATGACCGTGATAGAAAACTAAATGATCCAATTAGCCTAAGGACACCTGTGATAGCTGGAATAGAAAAAATTTGAGTAAAGGAAACATTTTGTTCATTAGAGTGACATTTCCAAAATAAAAATGAAACCTTAAAAATTTAAGCTTTATAAATCATGTGTGTAATGAACTATTGAAACAATAAAAAAAACATAACTGGCATAGATGATTTAAATGAAATATATATATATATATATAATATGTATATATATCATTATATAGTATATAAATATATATATATATATAATAATATATTATATATAGTATATATTAGTAGTATTATATATATTTATATATATATAATATAATAATATTATATAGTATATAGTATATATATATATATATAAAGATAAAAGTGAAGAGAATAATAAATATTAGGTGGTTGGCAGAAGATAGAAGAAGTGTTGAATCAACTAAGAACTGTCCAATAGTGTTAAAATGTAATGTCATTAAATGTTCATAGTAGAAAAAATACAATTAAAAATTTAGAATAGAGAATCAGTATACACGGATAACGTCGTAGGAAAATATAATGTAATCGTTTTGAATCTTTGATATTTGTATTGCGGGACATAGTAGGTTTACTACTTATATCATAAACTCACCTTATAAGTCGCACTTTTTAAATTGACATTTCTGCCTTTCGGAGTAAGAGTGCATTTGAATCGTAAGAATGTGTTATTTGGTCCACTACTCACAAGGCTGGCCAAGTGTCTAACTTCATCTGTGGTCGCAAGGATGAATATAGTCTAATAACGATGACCAGATCGGCACATCAAGTCTAATAATATTATAATAATAATATATTAATAATAATGGAATCAAAATTCGGATTATCTTTTAAATTAAACTTCGATGAAGCTAGATAAAGTAATTTAAAAAGACAAAAATTAAAATAACAATAAAAGAATAATCACGAAAGAAGCTCTTCGGACCTTTTCTGCACATCTCTAACGAGAGAGAGAGGATGAGAAGAGAGAGAAGGAGAGGAGAGAGAGAGAGAGAGAGGAGAGTAGAGGAAGGGGGAAGGAGAGAGGAAGAGATTGGAGATTCCAGGTGAGAGAGGGAGGAGGAGAGGATTCGAAACGGGCATTGTAGTCGAGGAGTCCAAGAAAAGGAAGATATAGAGTCATAGAGAGAGAGGGGGGGAAAAGCATGAATGATAGAGAGAGAGAGAGAGAGAGAGAGAGAGAGAGAGAGAGAAAAGAGAAGAGAAGAGGAAGAGAAGAGAGAGAAGAGAAGAGAAGAGAGAGAGAAAGGAAGAGGAGAGGAGGAGAGGAGGAGGAGAGAAGAGAGGGAGAGGAGAGCAAGAGGAGAGGGAGAGGGAAGGAGAAGGATGAGGAGAGAAGAGAAGAGAAGGAGAGGAGAGATAAGAAGAAGAGAAGTGAGAAAGGAGAGAGAGAGAGGAGAAGAGAAGAGAGAGAGAGAAGAGAGATCAGAGAGAAGGAGAGGAGAGAGAGAGAGAGAGAGAAGAGAAGAGAAAGGTTTGAAAATGCGAAACGTAAATCTTCGGCTTACATTGTTAAAATTACAAGGGCAAGAAAGAAGGTGAAAGGAGAGAGTAAAAGAAAGGATGAGTGGATCAAGAGCAGGAACCTTAAGAGCGAGAGAGGACCAGAGGAGGAGACGAGAATGGCACACACACAAGAGGGAGAGAAATTGAGAAACAGTGCGAAGGAGTGAGGTTTACCAGGAAGAAATATACAAAGAGAGAGAGAAGATAAGATGAAGGAAAGCTGGGAGAGCTCAAGAAGGAGAAAGGCAGACAAGGAAGAGCAAGGCAGTAAGGGAGTAAGAGAAGGTAAAGTGATGCTCTTGAAGAAGAAGTAGCGATTGACGATAAGAGAACGCAGCGAAGAGCGGAGGTGATGGCTCGACGGTGAGAAATCAGGTGCTTGATTGAGAGGAAATTGAGAGAGCTAGGGAAGAGCAGAAGAAAAGAGAGGAGGCTAGGGAGAGACGGAAGAGAAAAAAGAGAAGGAAGAGAGAAAGAAGCAAATGAGATAAGAAGAGAGAGGAGGAGAAGGAGAGAAGGAAGAGTAGAGAGAGAGAGAGAGTAGAATAGTTAGTACTGAGAATGTGAGGGTTCATAAGTCGGACGCCTTTGACTCAGTACCCAGAGAGAGGAGAAAATTTCTGGTATACTTTCAGTAACTTATTATGGGAAAGATTAGTTAGGTACCGTGAGTAGGACTAGAAATTGAATAGAAATTTCTGTTTTTAATTAGAAGGACCGCGGACTGTTTTAAGCTAGTGTAAACAAATATATAATAAATAAAGGGAGCACAGGAGAGCTGATTTAAATCAGCCTAACAGAGAGGTGTAAAAATGTGTTTGATGATACGAAGACAATAAAGTATAAATGCAATTATATATTACTACTTATTATATTATTCTATATTTATATATTATATATTATACAGTACTAATATATATATATTATCAATAGATTATATATATATATATATATATATATATATCATATAATATTATTAATAATTATTATATATATGATATAATAATATATATATATATTATATAATATATAATACATTAATCAATATACTATAGATATATATACTATACTATACCATATCTTATTTATATATATTATATATTTTCATGATATATATATATATATATATATATATAATATATATATATTATAATATATACATAGTATTAATATATATATATTTTATATATATATATAATATATGATAGAATATATTATATATATATATTATATCATATAGAATTATATATATAATATTAGTTCAACATAGAATTTTTTATTCTTCTAAATGGAAATGTTGACTATCACTAATAATAAGAAATTCATCTATGAAGCGAAATTTGCCATAAATATTGTAATATTACATCTGATAATAAACTGTAAAAAATATTAAATTTATGAAAAAAAAAAATGTTCTCATTTTCACCTTTTCATAATAACACCTGCTAAGAAACATTATTTTCAAATACTGTTGATGTTGAATATTTACCACATCGAAACCAATGGAAAATAAGAGAAATTATGAATAGTTGGTTCTCAAACCTTGTTGAAAACATAGTAAAAAGTCATGGAAAAATAATAATGCAATTAACACATTTTATGTTGATTATCACTATGTTTTGAGACTTCGTTTTTTTTTTTTTTTAAAGTTTAAAATTTGACAATTTTTTTTATTACATTTATTCTAAATATTACATTAAAAGGGTGACAATGTTTAAAATATTTTATTCAATCTATTTAATTTTTATTTAATTTAGAGTAGCTTTTTTATATACGTTTAACAAACCAATAATGAATTCAACAATTTGCAAATCTAAGATCGTGTATATTCACAAGAATGTTTCACTACTACAACTGGTCTTTGGACTAGTGGTTATCGAAGCACAGTGTGTCGGTGCTCATAAGAATTCCGGTTAAAACTAACCTTATCGAAGACCCTAGACCGAGTGCAAATCATCACTAATTCTCTCATTATTGTTTCCTATAAGTCTGTTTGGGTGAGATTCTTACAGCTTATAGTGCGCTACCTACGGTTACAACATCGATAGACTCAACAGCAGATAAAGGCACCAGGACCATGGGTCGACCTTGCAAACTGCTTGTCCCCGCTTGGTTCCTTGGTAGCAACTACCTCCTAAGTAAATCCTTCTGAATTAAGTATCATATATGAAATACTTATACTGTTTAATATATAGTATAATATAAGTATATAATTAGTTAATTAAGTTTATATTATATACTATAATATGTATATATTATATACTTATATACCTATATACTTATATATATGATATTAGTATAAAAAATATTATATATATATTATATATATCTATTTAAGTAATAATATCAATGAATTGTTCTTAGGGAACCTCAACTTTTATAAGAAACAAAAAGATTGCAAACAAATATACCTATGAAATTTTATCTCTTATCAGGGGTTTAACTTCGAAACCCATCATCGAGAGCTAATAAAATAAAATAAGCAATAAAATTAATGTTAAATAATAATGAATAAAATATAGTAATAAATAAGAAATAATATAAAATAGTAATTAATATTAATAAATACTAATAATAAAATAGTACAAAAATTAATAAATACAGTAGAAAATAATAATAATGAATGAATCATTTAATACATAATAATAAATAATAATAATTAATAATGAATAATATGATAATATATAATATAATAGATAAATATAATAATATAAAAAAATAAATAATAATACACAATAATAGATAATGATATAAATAATAATAAAATAATAATGAATATAATATAATAAATAATAATAAAATATAATTGAACCTTGAGAGGCTTCATGAAGAAGTAAAACCTAATGGAAAATACAAATTACAAATTAACATTTAAAAAAGTAGCATGTCCTAATACTAAAAATGTAACCAGTAAATAGTATGTCACTTCTATTTAGCAAATAAATAGCATGTCACTTGACTCTCTTCTATAAAATTCAAGGGCTTACTTGTACTCTTTCACATTGAAGCA
>JABUQX010093068.1:25000-32500 GCA_015478945.1 Trachelipus rathkii
TCCCCATGTCTTCATACAAGAAGTTTTATACTATAAAACTTCCACTGGCTGATATTTATTTGAAGTGCCGCACTCTGATACACTCGGTTATCGAACACAACCACTCCACTCTAGCTTCAGGGCATTGTGGCTTGTGAAAGAACACAACACCGCCTACAAGAACGATACACCTTCCCCAAATTACATAGTCGCATTAAACAATTTTGTGTCAATTGCGATCCGTGCAAAAGTCAAAGGCACAGTTCCCAAACTCGCTCCCATAAAAGAATACCCTCTACGAATCAAACCATTCTCAAGGGTACATACACTGCGACATTCTAGATCCTCTTCCGCTCTGCCATGTTTCACAATCTAAATACACACTTATTTTCAAAGATCAACTCACAAGATATGTCGAATTAGTGTCACTTAAGCAACACATTTCTAAAAACATTGCACAAGCGCTTCTTGAACGTGTAATTATGAGACATAGCACACACCTGAAATTGTAATACCTGACAGCTCCAGAATTCTTTAAACAACTTGGTTCGCAGCGGAGAATAAAAGCACTTAAATAGTTTTTAGGCACCCCCAGTCAAATGCTATCTGTGAGCGCGAAGAGCTAAAAGTCGCTAACTTTCTCCGACATTTTGTCAACACAAATAACAATGACTAGAGTAAATTTCCACCTTTCGCTCAAATCTCTATAAAAAAAAAACTTTGAATTCTTCTATTGGCACCACACTACATTTCCTTCTACACCACTATAACAAAATATTACCTTGGCACCTACCAAATTACGTCACCTTTCAACACTTCCAACACCACCCCCATAAACATTAATTATTGCATTGATGAATTAGCAGAAAGAGCAGACATGGCTCGGCAACATTTATTAGATTCTACACAAAAACATAAATCCACAGCATAAATAAGCTTAATTAAAAGACATACATATTGGCAACTATGTTTACATACTAGACACTAAAAATCCTCATCAATCCCCAAAGTTATTTCCAAAATGGGCAGACCCCTTTCTAGTTATGCGACTTATTTCTTTATTGAAAGAACTTGTACTTCAATGCATTTACATTTCTGAAGAATTCATAGTACATACAGAGTACTAAATCTTACAGCCTTCCCCCACAGTACTTCGACATCACCTCACCCAAACTAACCTCACATTCAACCACGACCTCCTTTTTCACCAAACATTCTCCCCCAATTTCTTCTCCCCCTCAACCCTCTCATCACCATTAATCACCTCTCCTACTCGTACACACACACACCACATTCCAAGACATAACCTAGAACAACTCCTCAAATACAACCAACATCTCACTCCCATCTACCTAACACTTCTTCTAACTTGGACATTTCTCTCTTCACCACGTCTTTTATCTACATCTCCAAAGGAAACAATAGCACACCAACCTATTCCCAAATCTTCCAACATATTCCTACAAACCACTCATCCATCTCCTCTAGATATATCCCCTCCTGAAACCCGATTATAGACACCTTGATCCAAGCAACAAACCATATATCTCTCATAAACATCCTCCTCAGCCATTTTGAATGAAAATACGCAGTCAGATGAAACAACTTCAACCCCAACACAACAGCAACAAATAACTTAATATAGCATATTGCCCATCTAAAAATTATAAATACCCCAAAACATCATCCTACTGTTTTCCTTTCTCCTTACAGAAACATTCAGATTACAACTTTCTTTTTTTTATATGTACTGCAATCACGGAAACAGCTAAATAAGGGCAAATCGAAACTGTTCCCTGGGTTTATCGCTCAAAACATGGGAATACAAGAATTTATACAAGGATTTGTAGATATAAAACTGAATACATATATATATATATATATAATATATAATATATATATATATATATATAATATATATATATATATAATATTATATATATATATAAAACTACCTTTTAGCGTGCTTTAATCCCCTTTTCAGAAGGTAAACGGGGGGACTCAGGAATCGAACTTTAAGGCGGCTATCCAAACAGCGCCACCACGTGTTCGCAGTAGAGTTTTAATTCTCGCCCCAGTTAGACTCCAAATGCTACGCGGAGAATTGAAACCAGCGTCCTCTGCGTATGAAGAGTTCGGCGAGTCCAACTCCTGCGCCACGAGTGCGTATATATATATGTTATATATATAATATATATATATATATATATATATATATATATATATATATATATATATATATATATATATATATATATATATATATATATATATATATTATATATATATATATGTTCAGCAGGTCTGGGGTACTGGGGTTCGGGTATGAAGACCTTGGGAACCAATTTTGGCCACATAACTTTTAAATTAAATAAAAACATACGGGCATGGAATAAAAATCTCCTCTACTATTCGACGAGACATAATGCGAAACGAAACATTTAGTACTTCACGAACAGAAAAATTTATTTTAAACCAAAGTATTGTTTTTGGCTTCATGGTGTGCCCGAATTGTTACGGAAATGGCTTTATAGTTTTCGACCGCAACATACGTTGGTTCGAAAACTGGCATAGAAACATATACATTCCCGTAATAGTCTTTATTTATTAGCAAAATGAATAGCGGTTATTGCAGTATTATTATAATTATAAATAAGACTGTGGGCATTGTGAATACTTACTTGGTATGCATCAGGTATATTGACCACTTCCCCCTTCTCCGCCACATACCCTATTATTCCACTGCCAAAGTTTATACGTATCTCTTCCTTCTCCTGTACCTCCTCCAAAGTAGAGTCTGGGTTCACATCAAACAACGTGGAAACTAAGTACCTGTTTGGTGAGTCCTGTAAAAAAAATATAAAATAAAAAAAGGATGGTACATGTCATTTGTGAGTCCTGTAAAAAAATATAAAATAAAAAAAGGATGGCACATGTCATTGGGGAGTCCTGTAAAAAAATATAAAATAAAAAAAGGATGGCACATGTCATTGAGACTTTCAAATTGTATGATTTAGTAATTATTTTATTTATAGTACATTGCCCAAACGAGTATTGCCCCCTAATGAAGGGGAACTAGAAACCTTGACCTAAAATGGCAGCAATGTTACTATACACTAATAATATTAGAAAGCAATTATATACTAATTTCTCAGAGATATACATATAACGTAATATTCAATAATAAATTTAATGTATAATTAAGTTTTTTTAACTCTTACACAACCAACTCAAATGCTCTTTTACCTACTTTCCTCAATTTCTAGCTCAATTTTTATTTTAGCGACTACAGTAAGGGGGAAATATTGTCAATCATTCATTGCCAAAACCAGTTTGATTTATATAAATTCTTTTCGTATTCAAGGTTTTTTTTTTTTTTTTTTGCTAAGATATCGCATCTTAATAGATGAAAGGTTAAGTAAAATAGCAATGCCTGACCTCTTGTGTTTTGAAAGAAAACCTTTCCTCACCCCCCCCCCCAACCTAACTATAACTGAAAATCTACAAACCTTATTTCCCTGAACAAGGAATAAAGAGCATCTATCCGCGTTGACCAGAACTGACACATTTTGAAGGATTTTATGACACAAAGATTTTATATCTAAGTCGTTGCAGATGTCCTTCACCAATTCAAAGATCAACTGTCGCTCATCAAGGCCTTTCAGCTCATTTCGGGACTTTCTTCGAACCTGGGTTGACAAATACAAAGGAATAACACATTAGAAAAGAGGCAAATTAAACACCTCAGACTATATTACAAAGAATAACAATATCAAAATGTCAATTCAGTACTATATAACGAAAAAAAAATTAAAAATATAAACATCTACAAGAAGAGCACTTCAACTAAAAAAAAATACCTACTATTAATATTAATAGGAATATTAGCAATAATTCTAGTAAACCTACTTTCGCCACTAACGCCAAATTGGCTGAATTAACAGCCGGAGACAAAAATGTTGGCGTGCCATCGATCGTAGTAACAATAGGTTTCAGAAGTCCTCCCTTTTCAAATTCGTGAGCCGAAATTTTTCTAACTGGCGTAGTGGCACCTAGATAAACAAAAAAATATAATAAATAATAATTAGGAATGCAATATCAATATACTTAACTAACCAATTTTCTAACACAATATCTAAACATTACAGCGACAAATAAATAAACTGCTTATCAGTAAACAATGACAACCAAAAATCAATTTGAATTGTAACACTTTTAAACCAATTATATATATATATATATATATATATATATATATATATCTATATATATATATAATATATATAATATATATATATATTATATATATATTTTTATATATATATATATTATATATATATATATTATATATATATATATATTATAATATATTCACTACTTTATTTTACCGATATAAAAAGGTGGTGAATATAATCATTCTGGGTTACAGATCCCCCATTACCTCCCCCTTGGGTAGCAGACGAGCCTGAGGTGCCCAAACTGCCAGACGGATTTTGTGGCATAGCATGGGACACCAGCCAACAGTCGACGATGTGGCGGGAAGCTTTCCTGAAATCAACGGGAACCTTATTACATATTATCCTTCATTTAGGGCAGGCGCCACGAACGCGTCTTTGGGTGTGTAACAGCGTTAGTGGCGCCTTTAACAGACCTTAAAGAGCACCTTTGTTTAAGACCCGTATTATCATCATGGGGGAAATAAAAAAAAAATATAAAAAAAATTATGCTTACTCATTTCATGATTAACAACACAGACATTCATTCTATGGGAATATTTTACTAAGAATATATAATTTTAAAAGATAATAATTATAGTTGTTCAAAGGGTGCTATTTGGGTAGAAATAATATTTAACTGTATTGCAGTAGTCTGTTAATGCTGTATTAAGTACTGTATATACAATGGCGATAACACACGCGAATGACAAACAACAATGAGTGAATCGACGCTTTAAACGTCACGTAAAGTTAACTGTTAACAAAAGCAAGACTTATTCCCCTAGGGAACAACAAAATAGTTCCAACACTATCATGGGTAGCATCTCTTATATATTCTCTCCTAATATCTTTTATGAATAACGAAATGTTTGTTTAAATAAAATTATAGTTTTCTAAAGCAAAAAAATCAAAAATCTTCTGAATCTTTGAATTAAAACAAAAATTCCTAAATATTTAAATGTACAAACTCTTAAAAAGGCGATTTCTCAAACTGGCCTCCCCTACATTGACCCCCCCTCCAAAGTCATACCAGAGTACTTGCGTTATCTAGGAAATCCAATTTCATTACTTTAATTAATAATCCGTTTGTCAACAACGAGAGCCTAAGTGCTGGGATGGTCTAGGGCTAACCCTTGGGCAATCTAGAATTTTTAAAGTTCGCAACTCTAGTTTACAGACCTATTTTAGATGGGGTACTACTCTAGGTAAATGTACCTTGGACCGAATCTCTCTTTTTTTTTTTTGTTAATAGCGATAACTCATTATTATTTGTATATGCCTGGCTGAATAAAGTCTTATTGTATTTATTACTAACTATTCTACATAATAGAAATTTCAAAAACAAAAAAAAAAATATCCTTTTCATATTTACATTTTCACTCATTAATTTCTGCAGAATGAAAGAAAAAAAAAAACAAAACAAACAAGAAAATCTTTAATAATATTAAAAACAAGCAATTTACACGCGCATCCAATTCCCCTCGGAACAGAAAACGACGCGAGACTCAGAACCATAACAAAAGATATAGAAGAACTCCATCTCATAATACACAAAAACCTCTTTATACGTTTTAAACAACTCCAATTATATTAACAAAATAATAATAAAAAAAAAGCACTAAAAAGACTTACAAAACCCCTATGAAGAACTTATAGTTTAATACTATAAAAAAATAAGTATCGCATAACCACACATTCAAACAACTTTAAAAAAACAACAACAACAACAAAAACTTTAGCTATTTATTGCCACTATGAATAATTAAATAAGTTCCCTATTCGAAAAATCTTTACAAATATTTTTTCAAAAGAAAATGAAAACTAGTGAATGCGAAAAACTAATTATTTAAACAATTGAAACATAGAACAAAGGTACAACATATATATATATATATTATAATATATATATTATATATATATATATATATAT
This sequence comes from Trachelipus rathkii, assembly GCA_015478945.1. Taxonomy (NCBI): domain Eukaryota; kingdom Metazoa; phylum Arthropoda; class Malacostraca; order Isopoda; family Trachelipodidae; genus Trachelipus; species Trachelipus rathkii. The sequence goes on from JABUQX010093068.1 coordinate 31,127, forward strand.
AATATATTATTATAATATATTATATTATATATATATATATATATATATTATATATATATTTTTTTTTGAGTCAGTGTACAGGACCCACCCGGCTCACAGAGAAGCGGCCATATTGGGCTGAAAAAATCAGGGGAGCGAAGGTTGATGAGGATATATATATATAGTATATATATATATATATATATATATATCTATATTATATATATAAATTATATATATATAATTATATATTATATATATTATATATATACTATATATATATATATATATATATATAAATGGAAATAGAATAATTTGCTTCTATGTATATATTGTCAATTCCATTTTGTTCTATAATTGATGGCTCAAACTTTCATTGTCAGACGCTAATTGAATTCTCGTCTATATTTGGAAATGCTCGCTCTCTCTCTCTCTCTCTCTCTCTCTCTCTCTCTCTCTCCTCTCTCTCTCTCTCCTCTCTCTCTCTCTCTCTCTCTCTCTCTCTCTCTCGATAGGGAGATTTTGTGGGGTATGTTTTAATTTGAAGATTATTATTAAATCTTCATTTATGTAAATCAGCCGACTTCAATGAGAAATCTTTATGCCAGAATGATTTTTTTTTTATTAATTATTTTAAGTTTTTTAAATTCATCCTCTGAATAACAAAATTACAAAGAAAATTTTCACCCCACCCCCGTAAATAACCGTGAGTGTCGATATAAGTTCTATTTCTTTATTCTAAATCTATCAAAATAATAATAATATACTACTGTTAAACTACTACTACTACTACTTCTACTACTATCTAATAATATATGCGTAATGATAAATATGGGAATTTCATCTTAATTAATTCGCATTACTTAATCTTTTTATATTTTTTGTAAGAATTATAATAATTAATCTTTCAAAGATTAGATTAATTAGATTATAGATAAAAATTAAAAAAAGCAGGATTTCCCCCCCCCCAAGAGGTTAAGTAAGAAAATTCATCCTAAAAAAGGGTAATTCCCTTACTTATACCCTACCCCCCAAAGTGATCAAAATAGCGGCCTCTTTAACCTTTGCTTCTAAGGGGACTTTTTTGTGGGACTATTACGGAGCCCGGTACACCTTTTCCAAAATTATATATATATATATATATATATATATATTATATTATTATATAAAAATATATAAATAGAAGATATATTATAAATTTAAAATATATATATATATATATATATATATATATATATATATATATATATTATATATTGAGTATGTGTACAGTGACCACCACAGCACACAAAGGAGGGCTTTCGATAAGTTGGAATGCAATTCTAAGTGGGTTCCTGCTAATTTCTTTTTAATGTATGTCCAGGAAAAATTTATTATGGTGAACAAATTGCGGGT
>JABUQX010093069.1:5000-17500 GCA_015478945.1 Trachelipus rathkii
CAGTCATTCCTAAAGCTACCATAATTAAAGTACAGCATGTTATTGGTACATAAAAAGGGTCAACCCCTCAAATTGTTCTTTCCACCACTCTTGACACTAACTCAGAGTGCAAGGAATTCTTTTATATGCCACTTTTTGCTAATTTTAAGGGCTCTTTAGGGGTGGGAATGCTTAAGGGAAGGGTACAATAAGTAAATATCACGCCGCTAAGTAGTAGCGAGACGATACAAGGTGCCGCAGTGCTTGCCCCGGCACCTAAAATTCAAGTAAAATGAACCCAACTGGAGCCCACATGTACCCTAGTGAAGTAACAGGTCCAGTTGGAGGTACCTACATGTCCAGTAGTATGGAGATGTCAACTGTGGGCCATGCCCATATCTCTAGCAACCCGGCACCGATGGTTTACATGGGAGCCCATGCTTATACCCATGTTTCGGGGCCGCAAGGGGCAATTTCATCAAGTTCTATGTATGGTAGTAATGTACCCTATTATGCAGCCATGCCCCAACGCAGTCTAATGCAAGGCCAGAGTCCCCAAAGCTATGTAGAAATGCCTTGCATACCTTCCCGACACTATACAAGCCTGTCTTATGACCCAGGTCCATATAGTAGTAGGGGAGGGATACTGCCGTGTGATACAATTCAGAGTGACAATTCCCTAATCAAGGAAGGATCACCACCATACACTCATGAAAGAGTATACATAAGTAGTGGGGAAACTCATGTCGGCCCTCGCCCTGTACAAGTTCCCTTGTCTTACCCTTTGCTTTCAGGTACAAATATTACAGACACTAATGAACTTACAAGTCAAGATTCACAGTATTCCATTAGTAAATTTAATCACAGAATAGAACACATTCATTCGTTAATAGCTAATATACAAAGAATCCTTAATCATAATAGTGTCTCACTTTCACAAATTAAAAGTGCTGAATTTTACCTATCAAGGGCTTCCAATATGTTAAATATTCCCTGCAGAGGGGGTGCTGATATGAAATTCCCTAGCTACTGGAGTACACATGCCTAAATGTCATAGGTGTGAAAGATATGGCCATGATGAGAGAGAATGTATATTCAGAGAATTCTGTAGTTATTGTATGGATTATCACACGCGCGGGAGCCAACCTGCCTGCCGTGGATCTACTTGGGACTTCTCACACCCAATGGCTTTGAGGAGAATTAAATTTATTAAGGAGAAGTCGATGAGAAAAGGCAAAGTACAGAGAGAGAAAATAATTGAGAAGTCAGAGACTACTCCCTCCATTCCTCTTCCTGCTAATCCTTCTTCCTCAATTGTCTCGTCCTGTAAAAGTAATATAACTCCTCCTATTGGTGTACTTGTCCCTCATTCTTATCATTTGTCTCGTCAATTGTGTGTGCCATGTCCTACTCTTAAGTCTTTACATACTTCAGTAAATGTAAATGTAATTCGTCCTAAGTGTAATAATAATTGTGATAAATGTACAACGTCCCACGTGTAAACCTTCTGCGTCCTATGTCCCTAGTAATGTGTATACGTCCAACCCTCTCTCTCAACGTCCTTTTTCAGCTCCAGTGCATAGCTCCGGCCGCTACATGCATCAGCATGTAGGGACTATGGACGAAGCTGCTGCCTATCCTCTTTCTCAGGACCAATCTGCGTCCTCCTATGAAAACTACACTCCATATACCAATGAACAAGTTCAAACTTATTATACACCCAATGAAAATTACATTAATCCAAATTTTCAAGGGGCGTTATGAGTCAGACTCCCGTTCATAACTGCCCTACCCCTCTCGGAGTCGAGAGTATAAATTCTATAGATTTCCCTATGTCCTTTTTAATAGAAGACACTCTTCCTTCTTTACCACCATCATACATACTCACAACTTCTAATCATATGAAACCTGGAGTTTTATATGGTCTTCCTCTTCAACTTACTCACAATTTCAGTCATAGGATTGAAACGTCAGCGCTCTTAGATAGTGGAGCCTCGCGCTCGATAATAAAGGAGGGTCTTTTCCGTAGATTTTGTAAAAAGACCGAATCTACAAATAATCCTGTTTTACATAAGCCTGATGTTTCATTACGGTCCATATCTGGACAGGAATTAGTAATAAAAGGAAGAGCAGAGTTGCATGTTATTATAGGTGGTAAAGCTTTTAAATGCAACTTTTATGTCGTCCCAGACTCTACGTCGTTTCCTTTAGATATGTTAATAGGGACCGACACTTTAAAAATTTTGCCTCTTCTGATAAATATAAGAAGAGATAGTGTATATTTTGTAGATATTAATGGTGAAACTAAAGAGATTCCGTTAAAATTAATAAGAAAAGGGTACAAGAGCACGAAAGATGCTCCTCTTTCTTTAAACAATCTCCAAAGTTATCCGTATCACAAAGGTATACTAAAAGGTACAGATAGGACTTATAGTCAAGTTCTTGAATCTACGCCTCAGCGAAAGGACATAGAGAACTGCCATCCGGAAAGGTAAGTTATAATAGGGATGTATTAAGTTCAGTCAGTAATGCAATAAGAAATGGAAATACTGCTGTCAGTACCGGTACGTATTCTCCTCAATCTCCAATTGGAGTCTCTCCTTACGCTAGGAGCAGTCACCCCACGTGTAGAACCTCCGTCAGTACCGGAGATAATCCTATACCCTTGTATCGCTCCTCCTCTGCTGGAGGCTGCTTGAACAAACTGTATCGCTCCTTCCCCGGAGGCTGCTTGACCACTCCTGCTCCCACTATGGGAAATTGTAGAGTTAATAACCGGAGCACCGCAGTAGCTCCTCCACATAGTGCTCATCCACCTTCGCCTATATCACCAAGTGGTGACTATAGCCGAAGCACCGCAGTACTTTCTCCGCACCAAGCACCGCTGTTTAGCCGTGAGCGGAATATTGCGACTCCTTTTCCAGGAAAACATATTCGCTCCTCTTCAAATGGAGGCTGCATGACCACTCCTGCTCCTTATAAGGGAGATTTTAGCCATTTCAGGCAGGCCACTGCCGTGCACCCCGGTGCCACCCCTTGCACCACCTTGCACCGCAGTGCCACACCTCGCAGCACTATGCACATTAGTGTTGAAGGTCAAAACTTGCTTTGCACCGCAGGCCACCCATTGGCACCACATGGCACCCCGGTGCATCCTGGTGCTAAAGCTCAAAACTTGCATTTTTCTGCTGTAAACTCCATGCCACCCCTTGGCACCCTTGGGCACCATGGTGTAAAAGCTCAAAATTTGCATTTTTCTTCAGTACACCCCAGGGCACCCCTTGGCACCCTAGGGCACCCTAGTATTAAGGCTCCAAAACCGCATTGTACATCACCACCTACCAATTTAGGTCGGTGCACACCAATGCAACCTCCATATAATGCTAGTAAATCTCAAGTTAGTGTACCAGAAGGTAAATTAACCATGAGCACCACAGTGCCATTACCTTACAATACTTGCATGCCTAATAGAACCACCCAGGTGTCACCTCATGCAGGAGCACCACTGCCTCATAATGTAATTGATCGTCCTGTCACAAGCTATCCTAATACTAGTTCGGATTCTTTGCAGACATCAATAATTAAAATTAATGAGCAGTTTAACTCTCCAGGGAGTCGGTGTCGTTCTGTAGTTCCCCCTTTGGAACATCCTAATTATTATTCATCTCTTTCGGATGAAATGGATAATATAGACAAAATGGAAAAAGGTTTAACTGCTGAAGAAGTAGTACAGCATCAGAAGAAATTGTTTAGACAGTACAATAATAGTAAGCGAGTACACTTTCACCAAAATGAGGTAAGTAAAGCTCCCGTACACAATTATGGATACACTTTTAAACACCCTTCTGAACCTACTCCCTATTCTTCTAATTCTTTTAATACCCTTCCTAATTCTTTACAAGAGATTAATACAATTTCACATCCTTCCTTATCTCCGTCGCACCCGACCAGATACGCGGATTTACTTGAAAGTAAACCGATTGAAATTAATTCTCCTTCTTCCTCGGCACCTCAGATGCAGATGCCTTACTCGGATAAAATTTCAGAAAGTTTGAATGTTGTCATAGACGATTCTCTTTCTTATAATGTTTATACTTCTACGGACTTAGAGATATTACCGCACTCAAGGTATATTCTCCCTGTTAAGGTACAGTCCAACATTGGTGCTTCTCCCCCAGAGAACTTAGCACTCATTACTAATAGCAAAAGTGATTATCTTTCCTCAGGCACACTTTTCTTTGGAAACACTCTTTCTACTTGCCATAATGGCAATATTTTGTTAGAACTAGTAAACTTAGGTGCAGATACAGTTACTTTCGACAATCACTGCCTACTTACTACAGCTTCTCCACTCCTTTACAAAACCACAGAACCATACGACATTAACACTGTCACTGCTTCTAAGGGTCTTTCCGATGCACAAATTCGGGAAGTTTACAGAGAAATTTTACTCTCTGAATCCAGTAAAGATTCAAACAAATATGTTTTAAATAATCCTTCACAACTTGAAGACATGCTTTCCTTCTTAGTTAAAAATAGAAACACTATTGCTTTAGCAGATGATCCAGTTGGCATCTGTCCTTTAAATAAATTTTCTATCAAACTCATGGAGGGCAGTCCGGATTATGTCTACACCCGTCCATATCGTCTCCCGCACAAGTATATGGAAGAAATAGACGAGTGGGTAGAGGACTGCTTGGAAAAAGGTTACATAGAACCTAGTATTTCTCCTAATAATTCTCCTTTACTGTTAATTCCTAAAAAGAGTGGTGGTAAAATGAGAGTAGTGGTAGATTACCGAAAGTTGAACGCGCTCACGGTGCCAGACAGGTATCCGCTGCCCAACATTGCTGAATCCTTGTCCCTTATAGGGTCCGCACGCGTTTTTAGCACGATCGACTTGCTCTCAGGGTTTTCACACTTGGAATGCGAGCCAACGTCTCGTCCCTACACTCTTTCTCCACTTCTCGAGGGCATTGGCAAATGAGAATTATGCCCCAGGGCGCGCGCAACTCTCCGTCGATTTTTAGCCGTACCATGGAAATGGCACTCTCCGGCTTGCTAGGCGTGGTTTGTTTACTTTTTATTGACGATATTCTTATTTTCAGTAAAGATATTTCTTCACATTATACACATCTTACAAAGGTTTTTAATGCTTTAAATAATGCTCACCTCAAAATAAAGCTCGAGAAGTGTTCTTTCTTTAAAAGTAGTGTCACTTTCTTAGGTTTTAAAATCAGTGAAAAGGGGCTATCCCCTGACCCGGTTAAATTGGAAGCTATTAAAGGATTTAAAATTCCTCAGAATGTGTCTGATGTCCGTTCAACCCTTGGTTTTTTCAATTATTTTCGCCACATGATACCCCATTATTCTTCCCTTGTGCAGCCCCTAACTCTGCTCCTAAAGAAGAATATTCCATTTTCTTGGCAAATTGAGCAGCAATCTGCTTATGACTCTCTGAAGAAATTTTTACTTCTAGATCCTGCACTCTCTTTCCCTGATTACTCTAAACCGTTCATTTTAAGCACAGATGCTTCTGATTTCGGTATAGGCGCCGTATTAGCTCAGTTAGATGAAAATGGGAAAGAAAAACCTCTAGCTTTCACTTCCAAAATGCTAAGTAAAGCTGAAATCAACTATAGCACGACCGAAAAGGAAGCGTTGGCTATAGTACACGCTTTAACCAAATTTAGAACTATCATATTTGGTTATCCTCTTAAAATTTACACGGATCATTCCGCATTAGTACACCTTTTCAGACATAAACAATTAGCTGGTCGTCTAGAAAGGTGGAATCTCAAAATTCAGTCTTTCAACCCAGAGATAGTCCATATCGAGGGTAAACTGAATATTATTCCTGATTATCTCAGTCGTCATCCAGTTCCTGACACTGGTCACCTTTCTTCTTCTAATGAAGACACTCCTGATCACAAAACTTCTGCCATTCGGTTTACAAAGTTTCAGAATCATCCAGAAGAGCCTTCTATAGCTCTTGTTCATAATCCTGTTCCAATTGCTTTTTCCGACTCTAGAGTATATACCTTTACAGACGATGTTATTTTCCAGGAACAGCGTAATTGTCCTAGACTATCGGAAATTATCAACAATATTGAAAATTCTCCTAACCCAGACAGTTGTCTCCCACACCTTATAGTCAAAGGTTTATTATATTGGGTCTCTCCCAAAAACAAATATCTGCTTGAAGTACCTGATTCTCTTATATATACTGTTATATTTCTGAATCATAATACACTTTCTGCGGGACATCCAGGTGCTGAACGCACTGAATATCGTATAAGGGAAAGATATACCTTTCCTCGTATTTCTACATTTATTTCTTTCTTCTGTAAACAATGTACTTCTTGTCTTGAAGTCAAAGGTTCCAAACCTCATCCAGTTGCTATCAACTCATATCCCTTACCTTTCTATCCTTTTTCTAGAGTACATTTAGATACCATCGGTCCACTTCCAAAATGTAAAATTACCGGTGCTAAATACATCCTAGTTTTCAAGGATGCGCTCACTAGATATTGTGAAATATGCCCTGTAGCTTCTAGAGATGGTAAAGTAGTTGCCGAAACTCTCTTAAATAGAGTCATCTTGCATCATTCCGTACCGGAAATCCTCATCACGGACCGGGCCGCCGAATTCACGTCAGAGTTTTTCAACGAAGTTTGCAAAACGTGGAATATTAAAAATCGCACAATCGCCGTCAGACATCCTCAAAGCAACAGTCTTGTGGAAAGAGAAAATAGACGCATTGAGGATTATTTGCGTCATTTTGTTTCTGCCCAGCACGACGATTGGGGAAAATACATTGCTTTTGCGCAAATTTCCTTAAATTCTACTTATAACTCTTCTATTGGAAATACTCCTCATTTTCTGGTCCATTTTTATGTTCGTAGGCTACCCTACGACCTCCCTGACTATGTTTCTCCTTTTGTTAACAAAACACAGCCTTTAAAGGATCATCTATATGACTTTAACGCGGAAATGGCCGAAAGAGCAGCCGCCATCCGCGAATTAGCTCGTCAAAAATTAGAAAAAGAAACATTTAGAATCGCCCAACAACAACATTCAAAGGCTCCTATACGTCCTATACGTGTTGGCGATTACGTCTATTTACTTGCTGTAAAACCTCCTCATTTATCTCCGAAATTATTCAAGAAATGGGTCGGTCCTTACTTAGTTATTAATGTTCTTAAATTTAACAAATATCTTCTCAGATGTCTTGTTACAAATAAAGAATTTGAGTCTCATGTGGATAATTTAAAGATTCTTCCCATGCCCATCGTTAAAACGGTGGACAACAATCTTTCGTCCAGTTGGCAATCCTATGATCCTATAAGGAATCCTCCATTGCCCCCGAAACCTGTCCAGCGTGGTTTTCGCCGGCCGCCTCCCCAACCTCCACCTGCTCGACGCCTTCGTCCACGTGGAGGGGGCCCTTCTTCTGATACTCATTCAGACAACGATGATGATGACGAGTATGATCTGCAATACATATTGCCACCCCCTGTACAAGCTGTACAACAACCGGTTCAGCCACAACGTCAGGTGCAACAACAACAACTCCGAGTTCAGCAACACCAACCAGTGCAACAGCAGCAACTCCGAGTTCAGCAACGTCACCAGATGTGCCACAACGGCTATCGCCAGTACAACAACAACAATACCGAGGACAGCAACATCAGAGAGATGTAACTCCTATCTCTCCTGAATCTTCATTACCTCCTTCGGTACAGTCTTCCCCAAGACAAGTTCATCATACTCCCCATCAACAAACAACCCAAAGAGTTCCATCCGATTCATCTTTGGCACAAGATCCTAATGGAAGTTTTAATCCATATTTAACACATTCTTTGAGAAAGAATATTTCATATATAGCTCACCACAGCTTTCTTCTCCCTTTTCTCAGCCTAATTGGCTTCTGGTCACGAGCTCTATGCATAGGCTCTCCTCTTCTCTCTTAGGCGTCTTCTACTCATAGTAGTGTCCTTCCTTCTTCCCCAGAGCCAACAAAAGGTGTTAGAAGTCCTAATTAGATATTATGATGAACTACCCTAATATCCAATTCTTTCTCCTTCTTCTCCTGAAGAAACTTTTGTTAAAGATGATAGACGAATAGATCCTTCCTACCGTCCTCATCCAATTTAGAGGTCCTCGTGCAAATTCTCCAATGAGACTTCGCAGTCATGCGAGACGAGTGTCACCTCCTTCTCCAGCTAATCCTGAATCGCCTTCTTTCCATTCAGTTGATCCACGTACTATCTCCTGGACTCCAAATCCTAATGTTCGTTCTAGATCTGTTTCCGATATATTTAGACAATTTCCCTTGGATGTTTCCAGAGTAGATCCTCCTGCCTTCCTCTGAAGTCGAGAGACATTCCTCCTGCCTTACCTTCTTAAGTAGGGGACATTCCTCCTTCATTTGCCTTTGAAAAAGAGATATTCCTCCTAGAATACCACCTAAGCTTCCAACCTATATTACCTCGAAGCTTCGCCCGATTTCAACTAGTGTTCTTGATTATTTACTCCTACCTATTTCTCAAAGAATGACCCTACGAATATTCACAAACCTTTCCATTCTATCTATAACGGATGTAACAAAAAACTCAATTCTTCGTAATATTTTACCTCAATCTTTACTACCTCCTCTACTGTCAATCCTACACCCAGTGGTACGATTTTGCCAGCAAACTTGAGCGATACCTAAACACAAAAACATAAACCATATCAATCAAATACAAAATCAACAATATAATTATTACCCATAGAACACACATATATAACTCGTGTTCATCTCGTATTTACTCAACGGTGATTCCTTGAAGTAAGTATGAAATTGTAAATTGTGTAAATAATTAGTTTTAAGAATCAATCTACATCGTGTGTTCTACGCGCGATTTGAATATAGTATGTAAGTAAGTCGAACTTTCGTGTGTGCGCGCGGGATTTCGTTCTTCTAGTATGTAAGTTACACTTAAGTATATATCCCACACAGTGTTATATCCTATACTCTTAATACCTAAGTAAATACCTATTCTTTAAGTGTTATATCCTATATTCTTATATGTTTTGTACAGTATACTTTTATATGTTTTGTATTCTTATAACTTTTATATGTTTAGGTCTATACCTAACTTTTTACAAAATGAAGAAAATAAAATAAAAATGAAAAATAAAAAGAAAAATCGGAAAAACACGAAACTAAACCAAGTTTACATTTAAGGTTAATTGATGTTATACATATGCTTTTCGTGTTGATATATATTATAGTTATGAAATATTCATCTATCTTAATTGTTATGTTCTTCCTTTTTCAGATGTTGACTTTATCTATCCTCCCGCAATCTCATCTAATCATGCTTCGCTTTTGCTTTGCTTTCTGTTTAAGTTTCCCTTACTCTAATGCTAAAACCGATAATGCTATAATGATTAACCCTGGTCTCATCATGGATTTTGACAGCAATGTCAAATTTATTTCTGGATACTTAGATCTACGAGTAGATTTAAGGAACTCTAGAGAAATTTATACACAACTGTTAAGTTCCAAAACTGATGTCACCAATTTATGTGAATCTTTCTTACCATTCTTTAGAAAGAAAATATATGCTTTTGAATCAACAATTCCTAATTCGAAAGAAGAACATACCTGGCGACCTTTAAATTCTATTGATCATTTTCCTCCTACTCCTATCCCTAAAAGGAGAACTTACACTTTAAACCGCTTTAGACGACAATCTTATATCCCTGCCATCTCTTACAATAGTACCTTGTGGAATCAAAATAACCATATCTATGTATATCAAATGGATATTTTAGATCGATATGCTTCTCATACCTTACAACAACTAAATTTCCTCTTGAATGATCCATGGATAAATTCTTATTCTTCTTCTTCCTCTACTTCAAGGAAACGTCGTGGTTTACTTGACGTCGGTGGAAAATTCCTTCGTTCTTTATTTGGAACTGCTATGGACGATGATGTCCAATCATTGCAGAAGCAAATAGCAGTATTGTCGGAACAATCAGATAATGTAAATTCCCTATTTTTAAGATTTAGAGACCAATTGAAATCTAATACAAATTCCCTCTCTACCTTGACACAATCAATAGATGATTTGAAAAATCAAACCCAAAACCTCCAATTAGCTTTTTCTTTCTTTAATGCAATAAATTTGATAGATTCATATTTTTCCATTTTAAATACATATATGCAAAATTTGTTAGAACTTAGAAATAATATATTAGATGCTTATTTATTGGCAAACCAAAAGACTACTTCCTATACATTATATTCCTTTTTAAATTTAAAACCCTTTATTTTAGAAAGTCTACAAGGAACCCATTTGGATACTATCATCCCTTTCTCTCCAGAAAATTTCTATGAATTTCTTTCCTTCACATGGACTATTATAGATACTGTTCCTTATAGTATCGTCACCTTAATTCCCTTTTCTGATCATGACGTATATAACGCTTATCGCATGATTCCTTTTCCTACTCCTACTAACTCTGGGCATTCTCGCATAGTGTTTAAACCTAAATATAACATTTTCTTTGCAAATAAACAAATTATGAAATATAGTTATATGTCCAATGTGCAATTTTCTCACTGTTTGCATGTACTTAATAATTCCATATGTCCTATGTTCCAGTCCCTTAGTTCATTTACTTCTCCATCCTGTGAATTGTTTTTGTATACTAATAACACATTCATGGACTTAAAACATAACACCCCATTACATTGTAATCATGAATACCATTTAACTAAAGAACCATATTCCATTCAAGCTCATTCCAAGATAATCATTTCTTTTAATGACCCCGTAGACGCACAACTAAATTGTTTACATCCTTTAGTTAAAACCACACTTGCTGTATCTAACATATATATTTTGAATCAAGGATGTACTCTAACTACAAACCAGTATCATTTCATAAATCCCTCTCATGTATTGAAATCCCTAAAGTTAATTAATTCTTCAATAATTGATGTCCCTGTAATTTTTTCCTTTTTAAACCATTCATTCACTCAAACTCCCTATTTTGTCAAATCTCCTAAAATAGTTTGGGATAGTCAACTAGATTACATTAATTCATCACTGAACCATCATGCATCTGTGTTTAACTATTTACCCACTGTCTCTTATGCTTCCAGTTCGTTTATTACTGTATTTTTCATAATTGCATGTGTTTTATTCGTAATTATATTTAAACGGTTGAACCTTACCAGGGCTAGTAATTTAGGCACTAATGAATCATCGACTAATTTCACGTCCCTTACGTTACGACCTTCATTAGACTTAAATCCTAGACACGAACCTTCCGTTATTCACATACGACCTAGACGGTTACGTACTTTAGACTTTACGGACCAACATTCAGAGACTTATGATACTCCTCCTCATCCTATTCCCCTAACTCAAAGATTTTAACCTGGTGTGATTTCGTCTTCCGATGAATAGGATTTCCTGAAGCAACAATTTATCAAAAGTACGTGATTGGAATAAAACAAACTTTAAAGTGCTAGCAATAGTATAATTAACCCTAGTAAGGGGGCTCTATAAACTACCATTTACATAACTAAGTCAGTGTGACGTCACTGACAATAATAGCCAATAGAAAATACTGGCTTCAAAAAATTATACTGAAAGATCTTCGAGAAATGAAAATGAGACGAGAGACATATCTTAGAAAAATCCGAAGTGAATGAAGTGCAACATTCTTGTTTGTTCATTTTAACCTTTTTAAAATGTTAATCTTAATTTCTTTCATGTTTGAGAATTGAAAAAAGACAATATCAAAATTCAAACTTGTGCATCTATTTTAAATAATCCATTCAACAATTCCTTGTGAAAAACTTTAGTGGATTATGATAAAATTGTGTTACTAATGCAAACTTGTAAAATAGATCATCTATTTTAAATAAATGGTAAGAATATCCAAACCATCATATATATATATATATATATATATATAATATATATATAATATATATTTTATATATATAATATTTATATATATATATATCTATATAATATTAATATATATAATATATATAATATTGTTATATATATGTATATATATATATATATATATAATATATATATACTAATAATAATTATATATATATATATATAATATATATATAATAATTATATATATATATATATAATATATATATATATATAATATATAATATATAATATATATATTTATATATATTATATATATATATATATATATATATAATTCTAGTGTAAGCAACCGTTACATTGTTGCAATTAAAGTTTTTATATATATTTGCAGCATGTGATTCCAAATTTCACGTACACCTTTCGGTCTTAGTATTCTTTAGGAATTTTATTCATTTATTATCGTTCTCAATTTTGATTATTGTTCTTCTTATGTTACATAATTTTGATACATACCATATTTTAAGTTATAATATTGATGTCAGTAAAAGTTTATCTCTACCAGCGTTTCATTAATACATCCATATTATTAACGCAATA
>JABUQX010093069.1:22500-30000 GCA_015478945.1 Trachelipus rathkii
ACGCAACCTTGCCTCCCTCATTAAAAAGGAGTGGCTCCACAGCACATTGCATTTCACTGGTGTCCCGCAGATCGATTGCATCACACTGGTGGCTCGTATAAAATTTACAAGAGGACAAATCGCTGGTGGTGAACGAAAGGAGGACAATAAGGAAATTAATAAAGGTAAAGAACATTCTTTTGTCAGTTCTGTTTTGGTTAAAGAGAAAATTTATATATATATATATATATATATATATATATATATATATATATATATATATATATATATATATATATATATATATATATATATATATATATATATATATATATATAGGGTTATTTGTTTTTTTAGTGACATAATCGAAATTTTTTTTTTTCCTTTTTCAAATTGAAGGTATACTTTTTTTTTTTTTTTGAAACAGTAGGAATTAATAACAAGTTTTGTTGGTTCTTTGTTATTAAACAGATTATAATTGTATATTAAGGAAGTTTATGAAGTTCTTTTTTTTTATCTTTTTCTTTTGAATATATTTTTGGCCGTGATTTTCTTTTCTTTTGTCCAGGATTACTGACAATTGTAAGGAAGAGGGAGGAGGAACAAATATTTCTCTCTTTTTGGAAATTTTCGCGGTCAATTGAAGCGAGGGAGGAATCCCAGAGGAACTTATAGAAGAACATAAGGAGAATTTTTGTATTTTCTTACTCCGGTTTGGAGAAATAAAGGATATTTTATATATATATATATATATATATATATATATATATATATATATATATATATATATATATATATATATATATATATATATATATATATATATAATTTTTTTTTTTTTTTGTTTTTATATTTTTTTTTTTTCCTTTTTATTTAAAATGGGAAATTCAGACAAGGAACAAGGTGATAAGATTAATATGGAGGAAACTAAGCAACCTACCGAGAAACTGAGTGCAATTGAGCACTTGGAAGGGTTCCAAGCTGCTATAGCGGAAGATGAAAACTTGGATACTGATCGAATGTTGATGGTATTAGAGGGAATATTTCAGCTGTTGAAAAGTAAGAAAGGACCTACACGTACAGAGGAGGAACCGATAGTCACAGCACAGAAGAGTGAGGTAACAGAAGTTACCCAGACAGAACAAAAGACTGATCCTAAAGGAGGTCTAAACATAAAAAATAGAGTGAGGATCGAGGATCAGGCTTACCAAAATTGGAGGCTGACCCGTGATCAAAGCACTAAACAGAAGAATATACCAAAGAAGATACCACGGTATGAAACAGATGAGGAAAGTAGCTCAGAGAGGGCAACAAGTGACCCATTTGATGTGACGAATGAGCACAGTAGCAACAGGCAAAAGAGGAAGAATAAGAAAAGGAGAAGGAGGGCGGAAAGAAAATACACCTTCGATGGAAGTTCTACAGCGGAAGATGAAATAGAAGAAGCTGAGAGTGAATTGGACCAGGGAGGGAAAAAATGGCTCAAAAGGCTAGTTGAATTGGAAGAGTCAGGTGTGGAACATACAAAAGCAGTGAGTAAGATATTTATTGTTTTGGCCGGTGAGATGGTGGAGGTGATGAAGTCATTTAGGAGGAGTAATATAAAGGCTGTGAAACCTTTAAAGTATGGGAAAGAAAAAGTTCAAAAGTTTGAGGCGTTTATAGAAGATTATGAACGATACGCAAAGGAACAATTAGGTAAAGACAAAAGTCGTTGGGCAGTGGAACTTAGAAATTTCTTAGAAGGTCCGGTATTAAGGACATACTATAGTATATACAGGGCTAAGGTCAAATATACCACCATAGTGGCTAGATTAAAAAGCTGGTGCAAGGAAGAAAAAGAAACCGAGCAAATAGATTTACAAAAAGAGTTTTGGAGATTAGAGATGCGGAAAAATGAAAAAGTGGCTGAGTTTGCGCTAAGGGTTCAAACCACTTACGAGGCAGCCACTAAAGAGGAAGATAGGGACAAACAAATATTGAAGAAACAATTTTTGAATTGTCTCCCGAAAAAGATAGCAAGGAGATTTAGAATAAGGATGGGAAATGAGAAAGAAAGCCTTAAAGTAAGGTGGAAAGATGTGCTAAACTGGGCACAGGAGGAGGATGACCTGGATGATCAGGAGGAGGAATCAAAGGATGAAGGGATACCAATATGGGCTACACTAAATGGAGAACAAAACACAAAAGGGACATACGCAGATAAACTGCGCTATGGAAGGCCGGTGTATCAGCAGAAAACGAATACAAGGGAATACACCAGGCAAAATAATGGAAGATATGATACTGAGGTAAAAAGATGTTACTGGTGCAACAGGGTAGGACATTTTAAAAGAGAATGTCGAAAATATAATGGGTGGTGCCTGGGATGTGGGAGTAATGAACATCGAACTGCGGAATGTGGATCAAAAAGAGGGCCCAGACAACAAGAACAAGGTTATAGAAGACAAGATCAACAGGATATGGGTGGACAAAGGCAGAATGAGAGGAAACCCATTGAAAAGAAATGCTTTTTATGCAACCAAATGGGACATTGGAGGGATACTTGTCCACTTCAGGAAGAAATAAACGAATTAATAAGGGTACGAAAACAACCAAATTCGGGAAACGAGGTAGCTCCGCCGACCCCGGGAACGAGCAGGAGCGACACCCCCAAGTAAACCACTGTTTAAAAACCAGCCCGGCTATTCAAGTAGATACAGTATTGGATCCAGAAGCAGAGGAGTTTATAAGCAGGAAATCTCAGGAAGATAGGAATGCCTTACCACAACGAACACCAAAAGGAAGAGGGACAAGCACAGTAAATTCAACAACTGGTATATACCATGCTATTAGTAGGACAACCATTGAAGGTAAGCAAGGCATTAATATTACTCCTTTGTTGAAATTTGTTATAAAATTAAATAATGTTGAAATGACAGCCATTATTGACTCAGGTTCACAGTATTGTATCATAGGCCAGGAACAGTTCAGAAGGATCCAGAACCCCGAAGTTTTAGAAAAAATAATGAGGTTACGAGGAGTAGGTGACCCTCAAATGGTTGTGGAATCCCACCAAACAGCAAGATTAAGGATTTCAATTGAGGACATCAATTATGGTACAGCAGATTTCATTGTGGTTGAAAGGCTAAAAGAAGGTACAATATTAGGAATGCCATTTTTGATACAGAATAAAATTAAAATTGACGTAGGGAATGGTTCACTCACAAGGTATGGTGACCAAGACACAAAGGAACAAGTCTACCTTTCAGAGAAGTCTGGGAATTGTGTAAGGACTGTAATATCCTTGCCAGTATATACTACGGAAGAAGTAATAATTACGATTAATGATTGGGTTCCAGTAAAAGCTACTTGGACTTCAAACCAGATTAAGCCCAGAGAAGGAAGATATTATGATATGAAACCAGAAGAACTATTGGTCGAAGGAGAAGAAAATAACCGAAGAGGGTATAATAAACGATTCAAATTATTACCAGGATTGGTAAAATGGAATACCAAAGAAGGTACTATATTAATCAGGAAACTTATACCAGGACAATTAAAATTTGGAAAAAGAGAAAAAATAGGAATAGCCCATCTGATATTGGATGAAGAAGACCCTCCAAAAATATGACAATAGAGGTTATACGATAAACACACTGGTACAGGGAACAGGAAGACAAGGAACCATTGAGGAGGAATGGACAAAGGAAAAATTAGGAAAAGAAATCACATTCATGGAGGAATTAACACAAGAACAACGAAAGGAAATAATAGAAGTATTATACAGGCAAAGAGGTGTATTTAGCAAGAGTGACTCAGATGTGACAACAACGTCGATGACACCATATAGGATTCGGCTACACGATTATACCCCCATCTACCAAAGGGCAAGAAGATTTGACCAAAGGACAAATGAAGAAATTGAAAAACAGGTTCAAGAATTATGTCTAAAGGATATTGTGGAGCCATGTGCCGCCGAATGGAGCTCCCCAGTAGTACCTGTTAGGAAGAAGGATGGGACACTTCGTCTATGCATAGACTATAGGCGCATAAACAAAGTAACAGAAGCAGATAGGTTCCCAATGGCCAACATTTCAGAAACAATCTTCTCGTGTCATGGGGTGGAATATTATTCATGTTTGGACTTGGTCAAAGGATACTATCAGATGAAATTAGAAGAGGATAGTAAGGACTTCACTGCATTTTCTACCGTTAGTGGCCAATACAGATTCAAAAGGTTAAGTTTCGGGCTAAAAAATGGACCAGCAGCATTCCAGAGGGAGATGCAGAGGATATTAACAGGATTCAGCCGAGACAAGGTGGTGGTATATGTGGATGATGTCCTCCTGATATCAAAGGATTTTAAAGAACACTTACTGCTGATCGAACAGGTCCTACAACGGTTCTCCGAAGCCAATGTCAAAATTAAAATCAGCAAGTGCAGCTGGGCTCAAAAGGAAATTAAATTTTTAGGACATATTCTCAGTAGGACTGGAATAAGGAAGCTCCCAGAATTTATGGATCAGGTGGACAAGTTGGAAAGACCAAATAACATAGGAGAACTCAGGCGGTACCTAGGAATGATTAACTTCCAGCGTAAGTTTATTAAAAACTGTTCAGGAGTGGCAGCACCCCTTAGTGCTCTGACAGGAGGAAAAAGGAAGGATAAGATCGAATGGACAGAAGAAAGGATTCAGGCCTTCGAAAACTTAAAGAGACTGATGAAAGAATCTGTAGAGCTGGCATTTCCGGATTTCACAGAAGGTAGTCCAAAATTAGAGCTGTATGTAGACGCCAGTGGATTTGGTATGGGTGCAGGTCTATGTCAGCAACAAGGAAAGGAAAAAAGAGTAATAGCTTATAACTCTCATTCATTCGATGCGTGTGAAAGAAGAGCATCCACCATAGAGAGGGAATTGTTGGCTATCAGGTGGGGAATCAAGAGTTTCCGTCCATTTTTGTTGGGTCAGGAGTTTATTTTATACACAGATCACCGCCCACTAGTGTACCTCCACACAATGAAGTTAGTAGACAGTAAGTTGGCTCGTGTCTTGGACGATTTAAGCGAGTACAGCTTTCAAATCCATTATTACCCGGGAAAGGAAAACATCTTTGCTGATACATGGTCCCGTTGTCAAAGGAAACAAGAGGAAGAAACCGATGTCATAAATCTAGAGGCCCTACCAAGAGGTCTAGAAGTAATAAGGTTGGTACCAGGAGGTGCTGATTCTTTGTTTTTGAGCTTGCAGGAAGTTTTAAAAAGGGAACAATTACAGAAGAAGGACCACCAGGAATTAAGGAAATTCTTACTAGAAGTTTTGATAAACAACAGGAAGATGTATGGGTTAGATAAACAACCCAAATCACTCAAGTATTTAAAAACCATCAGTATTTCAGGAAGGGAACCAATCCCAGAGGTATTACTGGCAGCTAGCGATGAGTTCAACTTGAAGATCTGGCTGCATCACGGGACTTGTTGTTCAGTTGTGTATATGGGACCCAAAGCAAGGAAACGAGAAGATTTAAAAAACATTCACATTCAGGTATTAGGAGGTACCCATTTCAATCCATTAAGAGATAATGGTACGTTCCAGATGAATAAGGATAATACGATAGTAGACGAATTAGCAATCGAAGATCAAGAGGTACCATCTGAGGAAGAAAATGAAGGATCTATGGATAGTGAAGAAAGTGAGGCAGAAAACTTATTAGAACACCCACCAGAAGAGGGACTAGGGGTAAATCTACTAATGAAGGAAAGAGGACACCAGTCTCGGTTAAGCTGCAACCACAAGTTATCAGGAGTTGCATGGCAAGACATTTCCATTGGTGAAACATCTAGGTGTGCCTTTTTAGACACAGGATCTGTCATTAGTTTGGTCCAGGAAACTGTCATCAGGGAGTTAGAACCATTTGGACTTATTTTGAGGAAATGGAGTGTGGACATCACATTAAATGGGATTACCACCAAAATTGTTGAATGCACCACAGCAGTAGCTATCAGGATAGATACACGCTACAGGAAAACAGTATTACCATTGGTAGTTGTTAAGGATGGGTTCATTCCGGCATGTTTTCTTTTGGGAATGAATTACTTGGTGGAAACAGAAGCAATTCTGGATTTTGGAGAAGGCATCATCGCACATGGGGATGATGAGGATCAGGTTAGTGATGGTTTTCTTGTTAATGTGTATAATGTAATAGCGTGTGATAATAATAGGATTGATAATATCATAACATTAAACGAAATAATGACATTACAGGAAAGATCTAAGGTGATAAAGGAGTTGAAGAAGAGGGTTAAGAATAAAAAACAAATTCTTAAAACGGATGTGTCTTTAAAGGAATTTTATAGATATAAGGAGGATCTATTAATGAACAATGCTATATTAGTTAAAAGGATGAAGAACGACAAGTTGTGTGCAGTAATAGGGTTTAAACAGATGGTCAGTATTTGTGTAGTAATACACCGAAACATGGCACACATAGGACAAGGAAAACTAACAGACTTGATGGCAAGGTACGTATGGCATCCAAAAGGTCATACTATAATCCAGGAGGTGTGCAGGACATGTCCCACTTGTCAGCTAAATAAGGTAGATCACAAGGTAATATTCCCACCAGTTTGGAAAATCCAAGTTGCTAATCCTTTCGAGTTAGTGGCAATTGATGTAATGGCCATGCCAAAAACAAGGAGAGGAAATGTTGCTTGTCTAGTGGCTGTGGACCACTGCAGCAAATGGGTCTCAGTCAGACCACTAAAGGATAAATCAGCCAGAAGTGTCACGGGGGCATTTGAAGATCAGATGTTACCAACATTTTTGAGGCCCCCATACAAGGTTTTAACAGATAATGGGGTGGAATTCAAAAGTAACAGGTTTAGGGACATGCTCAAAAGGTACAACATAGATCATATATTCAGCAGTCCTTATAAGCCATCTTCGAACGGGGCAGTAGAGCGCACGAACCGTACGTTTGCAGAGTTCCTGAAGAACATAGTGACAAAGGACCAGGAGTGGGATGACTGCTTACCCAGGGTGGTTATAATTTATAACAACACAAAACACTCAGAACTTGGAATAACACCAGCCGAAAAACTATTAACTCAAACACATGAGGAGGGAAAGGTATTGCCAATCTCTATGGAGGAGCAAAGCAAATGGAAGGAAGGACATCCAAACTGGCTTCCCTATGCAGTAGGAGTTAAGGTCAAAAGGAAGATTATTTCGGCAGATCGGTCCTTAGAAAAGAAACTAGGTGAAAGATATGAAGGGCCATTCACGGTTGTCAAAGTCATAGCGGGAGGAATGACATACGATGTTGAGGGTCAAGGTAAAACTATGAGGGTCCACTACGCACATTTAAAAGTATGGGCAGACCCACCAGATTACCTCAGGCAGTATTTTGAGAATGAAAAAAATGAGGTCTATTCACAGCATGAACATAGGATTGAAATAACAACAGAGGATGAAATAGAGGAAGCACCAGTAGGTATCATATACAGTACACTCCCCAATGAAGTAAAAAAAAGGGTAGGAC
>JABUQX010093070.1:0-7500 GCA_015478945.1 Trachelipus rathkii
ATGTGATTACCGAACACTACATTATTGACATAACTATAATAATCATTACTCTAATCATTCATCGAGGAGTAATCATAAACCTAGGATTAACCATAGATTTAACATCTCATAGATAAACGAACTCACAACACACATAATCGAACCGTGTAATTGGATAATTATAATAACTATATATATAATTTGATACCAGTGATTAATACTACTAAGATACTCCCGATACTAAACAAATAGGTATCGGTGCGATCCACTACTATAGTGACTCAATTCAATTAATTAGCGTTATATATTATCACTCTATTATAAAGTTTTATGATAATCATTGATAAGACGCAGCGATGTGTACCAACCTTAGGGGTAAAATTATTACTATATATATATATAACCAATATGTAGGGTTAAAATGGGAATATTTAAGAGGGTAAAAGTATAAAGTAAGCGTGGGTATTGAATCATCGGCTCTATTTCATAGTAGCTGTCGAAATAATAAATTATCGCTATTACTCAATATACAAAAATTTTATAGAGCAATAATTCATGCTGGTGGTTAAAAAGTTTTATCTCAATCTATATACTTATATAAGATAAATAACATATCGTATATATGATATGACTAGTTAGTGAATTAATAGAAAATTTTTTGGATTACTATATTAATATTAGTCTACCTAACAATATCGAAATACTAAAAGTACTCATGCTAAACGACAGTGCGCTCTCATACTGAGATGCTGTGTCTTTAATTTGAGCTCTATATTACTGTCGAATCGTACTGTTAACGTTGTAGAGTCTAATAGCATCATAAGCATAAGATCGTAATCTCATAATTAATGAACCGCATCCACAACCTGAACCGTTGTGAATGATATATATAACTGGTTGATTTAATAGATAATCATTCATAGCCGAGTTATCGCTATTTCTTGAGATCACCATTATAATTATATAGTGAATGTTTATTTGTATTTAGGACTCTACGAGATAGTTAAATAAGCTAGGAATATTGAAATAATTTTTAACTGTTAAGGCTCTCTGTATATCAGCTTTCACTAATAGTACTTAATTTTCACATTACTTCTCTCAATGCTGTATTGTTAGTCAATACGAGAAGATTTAAAGCTGGGAATTAAAAATCGCATATTATGGTACTTATAATAATAAGTAATTATAATGTTGACTATGTTATTTATGTTAAATGTCGACATTAAATATAGTGATAATTATCTGAAAAATTATATCAAATTTATATGAATACGTAGTTCCTATACATCTTATTATACAATATAGATAAGATTCTATCTATACACATTTATTCGAATATAGAGATCTGTAACAGTAATAGCCTCCACCTAAATTGTGTTATATTTGTGTCGACAATAACGTAACATTTATTTTAATCACGTGCATTTATAGATAGATTTTGCAATATAATATATTTATTAATTTTTTAAGAATCTATACTATACAGCTTTTTTACGCAATTTTTATACGTTGAGCCTAATGCACTTACCAGAATTTAGAGATACCTGCTCATTAGCATCAAAAAACTACGATAGCTTAACTATATAATAACATATTTACATATTACTCACTATAGTGAAGATATTTTTTTGTCGAGAGATAATTTTTAGTTAGACGAAAAGTTAAAATAATAATAATATAAAAAATGATATAGAAAACTTAAATAATGAAAATGTAATAATACACAAATTTTAATGTAAATATAGAACCAATACACAAAAACTCAAGTTTACTAATCAAAATAAAGTTTTTTACATCCTTCAATTGTTGTTTTAGGTGGCAAATCACTATACAGATAATGTGCACACACACTCTTACGAGTATTGTGATAAATACGTTATTTTTGGATAGGTCAATGACTTGCTCACGTTCTTCGTTGTTCGTATATAATAACTTTTATTTTTACTCATTAATGTACTATCTGAAACACTATCACGCATAAATTTGAGTTGTGTTACATAGTTACATAATTATATATATATTAATATAATAAATATATATACTATAATATTATATTTACATTTTGATAAATAAAAACAGTTATTTTTATAATTATTGTTAAAAAAAAGTTTATTCCTTAGACTTAAATATAATATTTCTCATGTTTTCCAGTTTCATTACATACCATAATATAATGCAACTATTATCTATTAATATATAATAGTAAATATATATTATTATTTTCTTCATAATATATATTATTATAAAATGATTTACTATAGTAATATGGATACATTAATTTATAAACAACAT
This sequence comes from Trachelipus rathkii, assembly GCA_015478945.1. Classification (NCBI taxonomy): domain Eukaryota; kingdom Metazoa; phylum Arthropoda; class Malacostraca; order Isopoda; family Trachelipodidae; genus Trachelipus; species Trachelipus rathkii. The sequence goes on from JABUQX010093070.1 coordinate 2,272, forward strand.
AATTAATATTATATGAGTCAGTCGTCTGGATTAGCCGTCATATGTATTAACTTAAAAAACTCATTTTAATGCTTTACAAGTAAACGGAAAATACATTTGTTTAGTATTTGTCAAGAACACGGAGAAGTTCTCTAACATTTCATCCAACAATAAAATGTAATAAAAATAAAAAAAAAATAAATAAAAAAAATTAAAAAAAAAAATATATAAAAAAAAAATTATATCTACAAACAAACGTACAAATAGCTACAGTGAAAGGAATACAATTATAAATTGGAATCCATGTGTAGATCAAATATTTGACTTACTATAAGAAATGTAAAATAAATTAAAAAAAATAAAAAAATTATTTAGTATATAAATAAAAAATTTATAATGTAAATATATGATTAGATAGTTAATTTTCTAATTTTTTCATTATATAAGTAACCTTTTATTGGTTAAACAATATAATCGTTAATAATAATAAATAGACTTTTATTATTAAATTTTGAGCTATTTTTTTTTTTCTATACTAAAGTAATTACCCTTTATAACCTAAAAGTGGTTATTATAATAACCGCACCGTGATGGCAAAGATGAAGTCGTGGGATCTCTTCTGGCCTAAACCGGGGCAATCTAACGGGGTAGGTTAATAAATCATATAATATCACCACCTCCACTCCGGGTAATGGAGTCTTTCTCAGTAACCACCGCTTCACTTATATTATATGAGTATTTATGGATGATGTCGCGGGGAGTATTCCTACCGCTCACTCCTCTAACAGGGGATAATTGAAGAAAACGTCCCTCTATTTCTTATATTTTACCCTACCGTCTCGAGCTCGGATGGCGACCCTAGTGTGCCGTATATAAGCTTAATAGATTATAATATGAAAGTTATAATATTTTATTTTTAAACGCTAAATACTCAATTAAAAGGTTCTACTAAATAAGGTCCTATAACTAACATTATATTAACTTATATTATAATTTTTCTAAAATTATAATTTTCATTTATTATATTTTATTTTATATTTTATTATATTTATACTCAGATTTTCTTATGTGAAATATTTTACGAGAAATGGAATTTACCTCAAAAAATTGTATTGACTTTTATTTCAGCTGTAGGATAGTGAGTAGATGGTGGTTTGAAGATATACTATATATTTAATTTTTTTATTTTTTTTTTTATTTTTATTTTTTTTTTTTGTATTTTTTTTTACATTTGCAGGGGCTTAAATACTTTTTAACACTTTCTTTTATACCCTATAATTTGATACTCCATTTATTCCAGGTTTTATTAACCGTCGTCAATAAATAATATTTAATATAAAATAAATATAGATTTTATTATTTTAGATTATATTAACATTAATGACGTAACTAATTCACCTAAGTATAACTAGAACACTTAGGCCTTTATATACTAATTACATTATATATATCAAATATTATATTAAATTAATATATTATTATAATATATTATAATTAATTATTTAAATTAAATGTTTATATTAATGATGTTTTTAATATATTTATGTAATAATATATCATAAAATGTATATAAAGGCTTACTCTGTCATTCATATACAAAAACTTTAAAAAATTATAATTATTATAATACTATTAATTAATCTATTTATATTGGGTATCATATTAGTTTAATTGATCTCCTAATATAATCTATACATTTTATCCTCGCTATTAAATAGGGTAAATTAGATCCACGTCAAAAATTGTTATATGGGAACCATGCGTACTATAGTAGATACCAATTATCTTAACTAATTTTTAATATTAAATATTTTATAACGATAATATAAAGTAAGAAAAATTATTTATGTTTATTATCACCAAATTAACAATTGTTATTCATATTTATATTAGACGTGCACAATATAGTATGTATGGTCGCGTTTAGTTCTTATCAATATTATGTATTTATATATTATTTATTGTTTTTAGATATTGTTTATAGTTTTGATGAATTTATTAATTATTTACTTGATACTTTTTATAAATTTAATATTTATATATTCCAGACTGTATGATAGGATTAACTAAATAGATCTATTTATCCAGAATACGTATTGCAAAATTATTTATTTGTTTTTTGTAATTCATATATTATAGGTTTTCACTCAAGTCTTTATTAATGTTTACTGTGGACCGTGGTAGGCTCGCTGTCAGTAATTTCATTCTCAATTTAAAATTTACAGATTCCAATAAAAGGACATATATGAAATAGGATCAGCTCTTATAGGTCAACGATATGGCCAAGACACCATAGGGACTATCAGAAACTTGGAGAATCTTCATTTCAAACGTGAAAAGCGGAAACTGGATCTCGAGTTTTTAAGGACCTGTAAGGCTTATAATGTTCTTCCTAGATTTATTAGATTCAAACTTTTTACTAAAAGACTTTATAATAGTAATGTGTATCGAGGATTTCAATTTAAATTGTTAAACAAGGAAATAACCTATAAAGTTAAGGAACACAAACAGGTAATTTCACAATATCGCACTTGCTACGATACCTTGCGCAATAAGTTATCACTCATTGATTTTATTTTTGTTACTAATAAATTATCTGTACTCGTATCACGACGAGTGAAACTTTGCAGACAGAACCATAAAGCTAAATTAAGGTCATTGGATTTACATTTTGATAATTCTTTACTGAACTCCGATAAATTTATTTTTAATTTTTCATCTAAGGTTTTGTCAACTAACGAGAAGAGATTGTTAGGTTTGGGTTTAAATTTTAGTTTACCTTGTTATAAGATTAGTTTCGTAAGATATTTTGGGGCTTTTGAAAATATACTGCATTCATTAAAAAATTTTGAACCCTTTAAATCAGATTTTAGGACAGTCACCCTTAAAATGAAACAGATTGCTTGTAAACATTTTTATAGATTTAACCCAGGAAAAATCTTTTCATTTTTAATCACAAAGTCCGATTTTACTACTTTGAAAGCTATTAGACAAGACGAATCCATTATTATATGTAAACCAGACAAAGGTAGAGGAGTTGTTCTTTTAGCGACATAAGCAGATTATATCAAAAATAATATCATCATCTCTTTCGATACTACCTTAAACTTAAGTTTTATTTATTTAGTTTACTAACCAAGTCCCCCTTATACTATATATATTGTCACTTTCATTACTTAAGTGTAAAGCTAAAATTAAACATTTTCTCAGAGAAAGTTATTTGAAAGAAGGAAAAATTACCCTAAAACCACTTTGATGAAATATATTACATACCAATGATAGACGGATATCATCTCCCACCCAATGATTAATATGGCGTTTTTAATTTGGTATCATATCCTAAAATCACTAAAAACTACAATCTTCTAATTTAAGAACAAATATTGAATCTGCTTGACAATACTACCACATTATAGAATACAACTTAGTAGAAATATCTGGTCAGGCCTATATATATTTAATCACCCATTCACAATTTAACGAAGTAATTTCAACCCAATTAAAAAATATCGTCACCAATTTGCAAGGACTTGTCTCTTGCTAGTTTTAAGTTCTATAGGATACATTGCTGTTGTTTGGAGGACTGAGTTGTGAGTATGTTGATCGTGCCTTCTATCTTACGACGGAAGAGTGTCCTTTTGTAATTGACTGCGCGAAATATTTTTTGTTAAACAACCTTTCTGACTTTCTGCTCTTCCATTAATTTCAATCGGTTTTTGATAGAAGAATTGATAGAAACGCTATATTTATATGTATTCTTTGTCACTTTCCTCAAGAACCTATTTCCTTACCTTTTTTTTTGATCACTTCTCTCGGTGTTATTTGTAACAAACGTACTTCCTTAGTTTTTTCTTCATAGGCCAATATGGCCTCTAAGTGGCCATCAATAGGAAAAAATTTGCTTACGCTTTCATGCTTTGAAAACAATTTGTGTAAACAAAATGCTCACAGCCGGAACTTTCATTTCCCTTTAAACCTAACTTTTTTCACAAGAGCACCTTCCTTCACTCGGACTGACACTCTTTTTTGTTATTATAGCAGGACATTTCAGAAACATATGAATCCAGGGCAACTTTTTTACATATAATAAAATACCCAAAATTAACTCTTCCAAAACATTAACGTTCACCCGAGAAGCACAAGTTGCAACCTCACTTCCGTTTTTTAGACTTACTTATTAAGAAAACAACTACAGATTTTACCACATCTATATTTAGAAAGAAAACCTTCACTGGCTTAGGTTTAAACTTTTTTAGCCACGTTCCTCTATCATTTAAATGCAATAGTATCAAGAGCTCATCTCCAACGTTGTTACTTCCACCGGTAGTCTTTCAATATAATGATTTAAGCTTTTTTTTATTACTCTTTGGATCAAATTTTTTCCCCCATTCTTTAGTTTAAAATACAGACATCAATAATTTTTTTGGCTTCGAAATTTTGACCCTCCCCTCTCCTCACTAACAGCAACGCTCCTAAGCTAAAATTCTAACTTTTTTTTTACCGTTTCATATCGACACATTCACATTTAAACTTTCTAAGGATCTTTCTCATTTTCTTTTCAATACTTTCCCTCAACTTGATTCCTAAATTAAATTTTCAGTCCGACATAAAATTCGTCATTTTGCCAACCACGCACGCAAGGCACAGAAGGAAACAATAAAAAAATCACGTCTGTTGGGCGTTGCCATGCCTCTGTCAATTTACAGATTTATTTTTGTGCGGTGCGATGCCTTTCTCTCTATGTTTGTGAAGCACTCATGCGCCAACTCACAGTCAGAGTGGATGAGCATTAGAGGTGTTTTGCCACACGCCGAATTTCACTCACTTAATTACTCGTCGCATTCATTTCTATACGTGATCTATCGTTCACTTTATCACATCATTCCCGATACACTCCTGGAATTTTCCCTTTAATATCACAAATTTTTGGATATCTATACTAATGCACATAGAGACACCACAAAAAAAAAATGCAAGACCAGACTAACATACATAATACTGAATTGCCTTCCACACAGCAGAATATAAACCATCCTTAACAAACTCAGTGATTAGTGTCGGCTCCCGTAAACGTCTGTGTAGACTAATTGGAGGCGCAGAATTCTGTGAATTCGACAGAAACAATTGGAATTGATGATTTCGCTTATTTTGATTCTTTTGGTCATTGGTTCTATTCTTTGGTAATGTTTTTACACTTACGAATGTCGCTCCGCGGGGTTCAATTGTCATTTTTTGCTTTTCATAGTTTTT
>JABUQX010093070.1:25000-27500 GCA_015478945.1 Trachelipus rathkii
AAAAAAATTTTTTTTGGCATTTTTGAATGGCTGTATTTCTTAAAACAAGCAAATACCAAAGTCAATATTGCAGGTGAAGGAACATCTATGGTAGTAGTATAATGTGTGAAAATTTCAGATTTTTAGCACTTACCCCATCAGAGATATTAAGGTTCAAAGTTACCGATTTTCCGAAAAATTGATTTTTGGACACCCTGTAAAATTTTTTTAAAAAATTATTTACCAAACTTCAAATAAGATTTAAGTTAAACCATACTTTAGTATGTATCATCACACAAAATTTTATATCGTTAAATTATTTCCTTCTTTTAATAATACACCCACGAAAATGAAATTTCTTCGATTTTTAACACAATTTTTCGGATTCATTTTCATGGTGAAATATTATTTTCCCAAAAAAAAAAACAGGAAAGGCCAAATGTACCTTAAAGTATCCCTAACAAATCACTTTCTATGAAATTTGGTATAAGAATTACCAATATGGAGATATGACTTAAAATGTTACCTCTATTAAGTGATAAATTTTGCTCCACCTGGTCAAACATTTTGGCTCACCCTGTTACAACCAGAGTAAATCTACAAAAACGAATGGTGGTTCTGAACTTTCCAGGGATAACATTAACGCCATGCAAAATATAAAAGATTTCAAAAATTATCGAGCGGCCAACTTCCATTATTTTGGTACGCAAAAAATGGATAGACCCATATATAATATTAATAAATTGAAATATAATTTCAATTAATTAATAATTTAAATTATAAAAAAGGAATACATTTAATTAATTCAATTAAATAAATATTTTCGAAAGAAATTTTTAGAAAATACTCTATTTTGTAGAATAAATAATCTTTTTTAAAGATAACTTTAAATAATTTTGGATATATATATTATATATATATATATAATATATATATATATAAATATATAAATATAATATACTATATTATATATATATATATATATATATATATATATATATATATATATATATATATATTAAAAATATTTTGTCTGATTGTTATATTTAGTTTAGAGAGGAAGCCCTTGGATTCTTTTTTTAGTATTATGCTTTACTGTCACTTCATTTTATTACTAAATGTACACAAATTAAAAACATTGTTAAAGACACTTTTTTAATGAAATAAATTTTAAAAAGGAAAGCTAATTTTCGTCCCGACACGCGAGACCTCTTCAGGCTAAGGGACTGGATTTCTTTCTTGATCTTCATCAGTTCAAGTGTGTTTCAGTTGGTCTGCTATTTCCTTCATGGTGTTGTTGAAATATTTTGATGTTTTCAGATATTCATTTTGTATAAAATCTATCTTAACTTCACCGGGATGCTTATTGTAGTTGTTACTATTATAAATGCAAAAGGATTCCATGATTTTGCGATGGTTCGTGTGATTGATATTTCTGATCATTTTTATATTGTTGATATTGATAGAGTGGCCTGTGTTAAATGTGACTTGTTAAAGCTGAATTTATGCTGTCCTTTTGGCAGGTCATCTGTATGCTGATTTCTCTTTGCAAATCTATGGTTTCACCTATATATGTTTATTGCAAGTTATTGCAGGGGATGTGATATATACAGCTTTGGGGGAGATTTTCTTTTCGTTTTGGGGGTTTGAGAATGTTTTTTAAGGTGATGTTATTTGATGGAATGAGGGTAATATTTTTTGGTAATATTTGTTTTAACGAATATAATGGTAATTGAGGAATTGGTAAAAAGGAGGTGTTGCTATTTTTCGGGGGAAAGGTGCTATAGTACCTTTTTTTTGCTTTGTTAAATGCTTTTGTGATGAAAAACTCAGGATAGTAAAGTGATTTGAAAGTATTGTGGATGTATTTAGTTTCTTGTGCTAGAAGAGGGGGAGAGCATATACGAAAAGGCAAGGAGAATAGGATTGATCAGAACAGCTAATTTTTGTGTTGAGGAAGAAGATTAGATAGCCAATGTATATAGTTTTGGTGCGAATGTTGGTTTTCTATATATAGTAAATTGCAAGTAATTGTTATTCCATGTGATTAAGGTATCGAGGAAGGGGATAGAGTTGTTGGAAGGCATTTCTATCGTATACTGAACTGAAGGATGAATAGAGTAAATATAGTTTAGGACATCATTAGGGTTGGTGTTGTGAGGGAGGGAGACAAAAATGTCATCTACATATCTAATCCATAAACTATTGTTTAATAAAGGGTAGGGTAAAATATGATAAAATTCTGTTAGTTCCATATATATGTTACTGAGTATGGGAGACAGTGGAGATCCCATACTCAGGCCGAAAGTTTGTTTGTAATATTTGCCATTAAAATAAAAGAAGTTATGTTGTAATGAGAGATTGGCCTTCCCGTTTCATATATTAAAGAAAGCAAATCCAGTCCCTTAGCCTGAAGAGGTCTCGCGTGTCGGGACGAAAATTAGCTTTCCTTTTTAAAATTTATTTCATTAAAAAAAAAGTGTCTTTAACAATGTTTTTAATTTGTGTACATTTAGTAATA
>JABUQX010093070.1:30000-45000 GCA_015478945.1 Trachelipus rathkii
GCACCTCCCCGCGTGGGCTACCATTCTGGGTACTTTTCATGCTGCTGTTTTGTTCTGGGGGCTGGCCCCCCCGGGGGCCCCATATTCCTGTACATTCGCCATGTACGTGCGTGAGTGTGTTTATGCGTGACCATATGCTCATGTACTTTCATGATCGTTTTTTCCACCACCCCCTTAGTTCTCCCCTATGCCCTTTCTTCCAGGCTATGGCGTCATCACTCAGAAGCAAAGCAGACCTGGAACGGGTTTCCATGACACCCAGCGTCTTTCCTGAGGTGCTTTCCAGCACCTATCCGGTGTGAGCTACGTTCCTGGGTACTTTTCATGTCTGGCGTTTTACCCTGGGGTACTACCCCGATACATGTACATTTGCCATGAACGTGCGTGAGTGTGTTTGTTTGACCATATGCTCATGTACTTTCATGATCGTTTTTCACCCTACCCCCCTACCCCCCTTTGTTCATGCTATGACATCATCACCATATACGTTCCTGAGTGTTCACGTATGTTTGTGTCCCCTTTGTTCTATCCTACCACACCCCTTCTGTTAGCTAACCCATGTACGCGGCGTAGCCGCGTACATTGGTTCATGTACGTGGTGTAGCCGCGTACATGAAAGTAGCTGTGCTACTTTCAAGAAAGTAGCTGAGTCTCAGCTACCCTACCCCCCTCTGATAGCTAGCCCATGTTCATGAATGTTTTTATGCACTATCGTACGCCGTTACTCGTTAAATACACTTTTCAAGTGTACTGCACGTTTGATGCACCGCCCGCGTCGACAGCTCAATAAGAGACTGGAAGTCTGGCTCGGTTCAGCCAACGCATACGCTCCGCAAGCGCGGAGCCGACGCAAAAGCGCTCGCAGGCGCAATATTACCGCACGAACGCAAAAATATTTCGCGGGTTATGTTTTGTGTCATTTCAATAAAAACATATTTTACTGACCCTAAAGCAGTAAATCAATACTGCAAGCTACCTAAAAGAATCCCCTCACACCCTCTGTGCGATACGTCTTTACGTCTTTACTGTCATCGTCCAATTTTTGTTTATAAACATGGATTATATATTATTATATAATATATATATATATATATATATATATATATATATATATATATATAATATATATATATATATATATATTTTATTCTCACCTTCTCACCAAGCGCCTCCGTGTAGGGTCATCCCCTGTCGTTTGCGATGCTTCTCCACAGGACCCTCTCTTCATACAGTCGATGTTCCTCCACCTGATCCAGCGTCCATCCCCTCTTCGCCACAGCCGCCGCCACTCCATCCTTCCATCTTTTCCTTGGTCGTCCCGCCGGTCTTCTACCTGCAGGCTGCCATGCATAAAATCTATCCGGGTATCTATCTTCATCCATCCTCCTGATGTGTCCATACCATCTCAGTTGTTGTCTCTCGATCAGATCCTCCACCGCCTCGACCCCCAACTCCTCTCTTATCTCAGTATTCCTTCTTCCCTCTCTTCTGGTCACCCCCACTATCAACCTCAACACCCTTATTTCCGCCGCCACGATCTTACTCCTTGTTCTAGTTGTAGTGTCCACGACTCCGACCCAAACAAAAGTACCGGTCTCAGAATCGTGGTAATAAATAAGTGTTTTAACCTGTCTCGTCCCATGTCTGTTTCTCAGCAAGAGATAAAACTGACCAACTCCTCTAGATTAGTTCATATTCTTTCCTATTTCCCATCCCTCCAGCATTCCACTTGTGTTACCGAACTCCAAATCCTAAAGTTCCTCGCCAGTTTTTATTCTTTTCACCCACCGATCTCTGATGTTTAAGTTCTCTCCTTCCCTCGCCAATCTTCATCACTTCAGTCTTCTTCATATTCATACCTCAACTTCCCCTTCCTGGTCCAGCACCTCCTCCCATCTAATCAGTACTCTCTGTTAACGTCTCCTTGTCTCTTGCAACCAGAGCAATATCGTCCGCATATGGCCATTACAAACCAATCTCCTCCTCTTCCACCCCAATCTCTCGCATTCACTTGTCCATATACAGGATGGACAACAATGGTGACAACACTCCTCCCTGTCAACACCTGTCTTCACTCCAAACCACTGTCCTATCCCATACGCTGTCCTAACGGCACTTCACTTCACTTACTGTGTAAAGTCCCCTTATCACTCTAATCAACTTGGGTCTATCTGATAGTAACGATCCTCGAGTGTCTCCCAAAGTTTTACCCTAGGTACACGTCAAATGCCTTCTCTAAATCCACAAAGGCCATATACATTTCCTTATCCCACTCCCACTCTTCTCTTATCATCATCTTCAGAGAAAATATCAGATCCGCGGTCCCTCGGGCCTAAATCCATACTGTGCTTCATTCAGCTTGTTTTCGACCCGGTCCTGAGCCTTTTCTCCAATATCCTTTCATTTAACTTCATGGCATGCGGGCAACGATATGCCCCTATAATTGGAACAGTCGCCCCTATATCCCTTTTTGAACACCGGGCATACTATCGCCCTGTCCCACTCCGCAGGTACTCTCTCCACTCTCCAGAAATCATTAAACATCTTCAACATCCATCGCATGCCCTCCTCACATCGCAATTGTCTCCACCGCAGCCCATCACATCCTGGACTCTTCCCATTTTTCATATTCCCCATTGGCCATCTCCAACTCTTCCATTGTTATCGCACTCTCATCCACGTTTATTGGGAGCTGTTCCTCTCTGCATCAATTCTTTCTTCTCCTTCCTCCTGATTATATAACTCTGAAAGTTACTCCTCCCCACCTATCACTGATCTCATCAGGGTCCACTCTCAGCCTACCCGCCCTTATCCTTTACCGAGTGTGCGCAACAGTCGACTCCTGTCCTCGTAGTTTTCCATGTTATATATTAATTTCTTAGTTCCACCCATATCCTGTCCTTCAGTTGTTCACCGATCCTCTCCCACGCTTGCTCCAGTCCGCTCGTCCTTTTTATGGTCTCTTGCCTCATTTCTATTTACCACATTTTCCGCTCTTGTCTCAGGGGATCTTCTTTCATCCACGCTCTAAACTTTTTATTTTTCTCCTTTACTGCACGTGCAACTTCATCTGTCCACCACGCAGTCAATTTCTTCTGGAACCCGTTCTTTTACCCCCAGCGTATTAAAATAAAGTTATCAATTTTCTTTAAAATACTCCCACTCTCCTTCTACATCTACAACATTCTCTTCTTCCTCTGGTATAATATCACGGACTCTTTCTTCGTTGGTAACGGGGTTTTTAGATTTAATATCCCTGCCACCAAACGATGGTCCCAATCAAGCGACACTGATGGTATACTTTTCACGTCTCTTACCACCTTCATGTTGTTAATTAGTATAAGGTCAATCATTGACTTATCCGTATAATCCTCAACAATACTATTCCACCTGTACCAGGTCCATTTATGCGAGTCCCTATGCGCAAAGTATGTATTCATCACTGCCAACCTATTGCTTACCGCAAAATCCAACAACCTCTCCCCCTCCGCGTTTCTTTCTCCTATTCCAAACTCCCCCACTGCTATCTCGGTACCTATTCTCTCCCTTCCTATGTGCGCATTCAAGTCCCCCATGACAATTTTCACTTCAGTATTCATTCCGTCATAAACATTTTGTAGCTGTTCATAAAAAACACGTCTCCTTTTCAGCCTCAGTGCTATAGCAATTATTCTTTCATTTTTAAAGGGTTGTATTGGTTCTTCATATATCCGGGTCAGGAACAATGCCACCCCACACTTTCTCTCCTCATCTCTCCCTTTGTATATTAGTTGGTAATCATCATGTATTTTCCTCCTCCACAAAAAATTCAATTTTTTAATAGTGTTTTTTTAAATATTTACGAACTCCATAATATATTATAATATTATATATTAATACAATATATATATGATATATAAAATAATATAATATATATAATATAATATATATATATATATATAAATAAATATATATAATAATAAATATATATATATATGACGCTCCAGTCAAGAACACCGCGCTAGCAAGCAATCATCGGACGTGTGCGAAACTGAACTCCAAACTCAGCTCCTTCTCCACTCAACAATGATACATTTGGTACGCTTCTACTAGGGAAACTCCCGGCATCGCCATAGCCCAGCCACCACGATTTACATTAGCCCTACCCAACCTTCTCAGTCCCACTACATCATGAACCTTCCTAGGAGGACTTTTTATAATAATATACATTAATATAATATATATATAATTTAATAATATATATATATATAATATATATAATAATTATATATATATATAAATTATATAATAGTTTAACGATACCAAAAAAGGCTGATACCGATACCAAACTCATTAGATTATTAATACTTAATTAAATAAAAATACACGAGTAAAGATAAGAACCATTGGTCTTACAACTCAGGATTTCTCCCTTACAACCAAACGTATCATATCATATTTTTGTGCCCAAGTAATTATTATAAATTAAAAGATATACTTTAAGAATAAAAGGCAAATAAAAATTAATAACGATGTTTTATGCAAAAAAAATCCATTCCATGCCATAAAGAACCAAACTTACCGACTACTAGGAACAATTGACAAACAAGAAACCTCACCACTTCAATTCCGTCGTTATCTCAGCAGAAACCCAAGAACATTCATTCCTCTTCCATAACAGTACAATAAAACCACACAAACCATATCCATCCTCGCATAATCCCTCAACCTCTCAGTATACAAGCGCTTACACAATAATATCATCCTATAAGAGTATAGATCAAGTTCACAACGTGCTATACGTTCCATAAATCTATGATCCATTAATCTTAAGTCAACTAAATAAACCCCGAAAAAGATTACCGATCAGCTAGATACGCGACGCAACCGACATCTACGCAGAAAAAGCGTCAGCAATCTTGTATTCAAGCCAAAAACATCCAAATCGGCTCGCCTAGAGTACTCGTCTACGTCTCTCCTTTTTCTTGGGGAGTGACTTGACATCCCACCACCTATCTTTCAATACTCCCACCACGTACCCCCGCTATACAGTAGAGGTTAGCAGAGCCTCTCATACGACAATCGTCCTATGCTACAAAACATGCGTCGCGGTAACAAAGATTAAAACCCAGCAGCACCAAAGAATCTACACAATGTTTAACTCACCACCCCACTACATGTATATACAATGAGTATGACCGCTACTTGCACCCAATGCAATCGGCCGCTGTAAATACCCTCATCTCCTCTTTCACAGATATATATTCATTAATTAATTATACTATTCTTAATATAGACTTTCCTCTTCTAAGTTTATGATTATTACTGTTATCCTTTTGTTATCCTTTAGATAAAATGATATAATATATCAATGCAATATATTTACCCATTAACTATATTATCAAAGTACAAAAACAATAACCAATCCCCTCTAATACTATCATAGTAGTTATTAGTACTAAAATCCACCATACTATACTATAAATATAATATCTAAAGCATAATCTATTATATCATGCCACTAGTGTACTAATATAGCTAATACTAACTTAGTACTTATTTATTATTATTTAGTCAACTATAGCGGGAGCTATAACTATATCCTCATAGTTATTACTTTTAATAATCATTATTCTTAAAAATATTGATATACACCTCTGATTTACATTAATATATATATTAATATTATGTATAAATATCACTAGCTATTTAATAGATAAATTCACTATATATAGACCTTATTATTAATTTTATTTTACTCATTTACTACCATACCCGCATCATAACGTGCAATAAACCATATATCGAGTAAGAATGAAAATGGAAGATTATGTCTGACACATGCCTCAAAATATCATCTAACCAAATACTAGTATCAATGATCATGACAACCGCTACAGCGTTAATATAGTGTAAGTGAGTAGATAAATTGAGTAGAAACACAGAAAGGAAAGACTTATCTACCTATATAAATATTTTCAGTACTCGCAAATGAGTCTGAGAACCCATCTCTATAGAAGAAGCACAGCACCATGACACAGAGATGCAAAAGCTATATCCGCAGAAATATAATTCGACAGTAGGTCTAAACAACGACCCCAAATCTGCCAACATCAGAGAGCATGCCAGTACTGTGAGTCAAAACTGCATTCTTCACAACTTAACCTTTATCAAACCCGTGTACAAAGATGTATGTAGTTAGGTTTGTATACGTAGATTCTTATATTTTATTTTATAAATAAACATGTTTCATTACTGAAAGTTTTGAAAAAACATTTGTGATGAAGAAAAAAGTTGTCAAATTACCCTTATGCACCATCATGGACCGTCAAACTGTGGAAGGCCCAAAACAGCATTTTGGTCATAGGTTTTAGGAACTAAAACTGTCATCGCATCTTTACGATTCTTTTGTCTCATAAGAATATACTAAAAGGTAACGACTTGAGAATAATACAAGAAATAGAAAATACACCCTCAAAACCTCCACCAACAAACATTTATCAGTTCTTTCTCACCAGCAGATATCAGTAGCGAGAAGATGCAGTTGTCGGAGAACTCCGACGTCACACAAATTCTAACTCAGTATTTGTTGATTTGGCCTGTGGCGTTGTTTGACCAGAACTGCTATTAGAATACATTCTGTACACGACTTAATTATTGAAAGAACTGTTTTTTTTGACTTTTTAATCCCTCACACAAGAAGAAGAACAAATCAAAAAAAAGAATATTCCAATATTTTAGACTATCTCTTGAAAAATAAAGTCCCTGATCAAGCGACCAAGAAAAACCGTTATCACAGTACTAAAAAGAAGTGACCATCAACAGTCCTCCCTCTATATATTATTATTATAAACAGAACTCTCCAAGTGACTGGGTAGTTAATAACCCCCAGGCAATCACGTTGAATAATTCCTAAACAAGGGCAGAAGATAGAAGGTTGAAATCTAAAGCGTTATGTCTACTAGAAAACCAGATAAGGATAGAATAAAAGATGAAAGGTAAAAAATGGGTAGGAAAGACACTAAAAGGAAACTTCTCCCCCAGGGATCTAACCGGACCTCCTGCGTCCGAAAAAAATTAAGACGGATATAAGCAGTAAGTAATAATAAGATAAACCCTGAAATGAAAGTAGAGAGAAAAGAAAATAGTCATTCTTTCATTCATAAAATAAACTAATGATAGTCGTTGGTAAATTATCCTTTAGATAATAGAATATCAATCAAATAATGTTAGACAAGCAAGAAACATGTACACAGATTTCAAGAATGTGGATTCTCACCTACACAACACCCACGCACGCTATCAGTCACGACTCAGAAAAAGACGTCCTCAACAAGGCCACAGAGCCCTCGCTTCAACTCAGTGAACTAGTATAGCCGAAGCGTAGTATAGAAGAACCCACACCAAACCAAAACAAGCATATACCTTTAAGGAGAAGCTAAACTGATACTAGGAGGATCACCGTATATCCCTCATTTTCCATTGCTGAATCACACAAAGGACTAGATCATTCACTTTTCTCTTATAGATGACAACAGACGCAACCGACAAACAGACAAGCTCCCCACCGAAGTCCTTAAAAGAATGGAGAACCAAACCGCAGAATCGCCAAAACTCATAGATAGAAAGAAGAGCACGCACAAACCATGCCAATTATCTTAAAAGTCTTGATGGCAAGACACTGAGAAGACGAACCCCTTCTCATCCTGCTCATGCTTGGATAACCTGTATCGGAACACCGCCAAAGAAGTGTCGCTAGATAGGATCTCAAAGGAACACAAATCAAAATTAGAGAGATCAAAGAGACCATTTGCCTAATTACAGCAGTATACATCTGCACAGATATGACTCACCACGAAAGCTAATATCACCGAATCAACTTCAATTAATCTTGTAGACCTTAAATGCTCAATATGTCCTACCATGCCCATAATACAGTGTTGACAACACTGCCTAGTTTCTATACAGAGAAGCAAAGAGAGCACAAGGAAAAATACCTTTATTGAACATAATATCAGCCATTTTGTCGATTCAAGATCGAAGTTTGCGGAAAGGTTACTTGCACCTACTAGAGGACTACTACCGTCCGTACCCAAAGAAGCGAAAAAGAACCGCAATCACTACCAGAGGACCCAGAGCTGACCAGCCGCACGCAAACATACGATCACGCAGAAAGACTAGGCAGGAGCAAGGCACAAGCGAAGAAGAACCCACAATTAAATCCAAACCCGACACAACACGCTTCTGGCAAAGAAATCTGATCAAAAGAAAAAGACAAACTCTAATGACAAAACGGAGAATCTCACTGGCCAAAAAAAAGATTTAACCAACTACGGCAAGAAACAAAGCAAAAACTTAAACAGTTTGAAACTCAAAAGACAAAGTAGCAAAATTGCCGAAGAGAGGTAGATGCTATATAGTGGTCATTAGGTGGCGCTTGAATCCTACAGGAAAACGAACACAACTTACGTATTTCGTTCAATACCACAAGCCATTAGTCTTAGTCTTCCTCTACCCTCTCTCGCTCATCCATATATATATATATGAATTAATAAACCAATATAAAACAAAAATAATAAATAAAAGATCAATAAATAGAGTTAAATACAAAAAATATTAATATTGAATTCTTCATTATATATATATATATACCTTCAATTAAAATTAATGAAATCAATATTTTACATTACTTTAAGATTATAATATATGAAGATAATAATAATGAGATAATAGTTATATAATATTGAAGAGGATTACTAAATTTTATTTAGTTTTATACTTTTTCTATTACTTTTTTACTTTTATTTCTAATTTAACATTAGAGCTATACGTCTATATTTCTAATGCTCTCCTATTAACGGAATTAGTTAAAAATTCTCCAAAAACAACGGTTTTGGATCCTGAGAAATACAAATATGAAGCTGATCTTAATCTACCACGATACTTCATTGATTTCGAAGCCTACTGTAGTTTTTATTTATTTTATTAAAATATTTAAAAAAAACTGTAGTTTTAATCATTCCAACGCCCATAGCCAATGGTTGCGTCTTTTGGGAAGGTAATTAGAAGGCTAATTTCTTAAGTTATATAACCTGATCATCAAAAATGACCAAATTATTTTTTTATCAAGGAAACATTGATGAAGTAGTTTCTCTTAGATAAACTATCAAATGCAGCAAGTACTTGATCGTTCATACATAGTTACAGATTAAACAATCCTGTATACCCAAAGAGTAAACTAATAATTTTGCCATAATTTTCTTTTATAATATTCTATATTAATACAAATACCTAAGAAATTAAATCTTATTATAATTTCATTCCTCAGGATGGTGTCGCAACCTTCTCAAAATCCCTGCTAGGACCTAATTTTGTTGTTTCAAGAAGGCTTCGCGGTCTGTCATTAGCCAATCTATTAATCAATTCTTTGCTTGTTATTTTTTTTTGCCTTTAAACCTATTTAAAAATTTATAATAACAATAATAGAGTTCATGATTTAAACAAAGCTTACGTTACCACCATAACTTCTAAAAAATCAGAAAGTCAATACTTTAAATAAATGGGTCTCTGATTATCTACTATCCTTTAGTTACTCCCAGTTTTCATAAGCAGTGGAGCAAACCGATGGAAAATAAACTTTCACAAATTTTTGTGCTGAAGGACTGCTATTTTGAATCATTGTATACTAGTTTCTTCTTATCAAATTTCTCTTATCCTTTCAATCTTTAATAAATCTTCTATTAAATTTTCCCGATATTTCCTTTTTATTTCTACTTGTATATTTTTTTTCTTAACCTAATTTTATAAATTATTCATTTATTATTTAATTTATTAATTTCTAATGGTAGTCTCTTAACATTCTTTTTGCTTCCTTTCATTCACTTAAAATTCTGTGCTTCCTTTTTTCCTTAACATTCTTATTAAATAATATACATTAATTGCCTAACTAATTTTTTTGTCATTCCATAGGAGAGGAGTTGGTCCGTCTCCTGTCTTTACCTTTTTGCACCGCTCCTCCAACCGAAAAGTTTGGCGTTGATGAGTTGACAGTGGATGACACAACAATGCGAAAATATAATTTTCCTCGTTGCACAAATTATACGACTTTATCTTTCCTTCCTACTCATTCCTAAAAGAGAATTATCTTTAATTTCTTTTTTCCTTTATATTTTTCAATAATTTCTTCTCTGTGTTTGAATATTCTCACTCCTAATACCACCATCAAGTTTCATACATTATGTACGCCACTTTATTTCAATTAATAGTAGAGCTTTCTTTTCACCATATACTATCCTATTGCAATAAACTCTATACTTTAATGTGACTTTAAGAATCGTCTTCTCCATAAAGTTTACAATAATTTAATTCATCCTGCAAATTAAAAATTTTTTTCCAATTTCCTCATACTTGTCTTTTAAACTCTCATTAATTCTTCTAATTTTTACTCTATACATTAACTTCTATATTATTTATTATTTTTTTTATTTATCTCTATCTCTTCATTTTGACTAATCATGTACAAGCTTTAACTTCACAAATCAACATATAATAGTAGTTTTTCTATTCAATAATAAGAATATAATTTTCAAAATTTTATACTCTTTATCCTTTTAAAAAAGAAAACGTCTCATTCTTACTTCAACAATATATTTTCATTTTTTTATTCAAATTCCCCTCCCAAATCTTCTTTTTAATATTAAATTCACCCATTATTTACCAACAATTTGATTTAATCTTCTTTTAAAATATTCTCAAAATTATTTTATAATATTTTTATTTCTATTATTGATATAATTAAACATTCTTTATATCTTATTTCCATATTTATTCACTTTTTCACTTTCATTTTTTACTTTTTCAAATATGTCTTGCTTTACCTCTTTCATATATATCTCTTTTCATGTATTCAATTAAATTCCATATCTATATTTTTTATAAAATATTCCTCCACATATTTTTTGTTCTGTCATTAAAATAAATTTCAATTCATAGACCTTTTTAAAACTTGCTCTTGCTGTGGAGATTTTTCACCGTTAACCATACCCAATATTCCAACTAATAAAAGTCATCTAATGATTTAATATTTTTAATTTCATTATTCTTACTTTCTTTTTTATTATTTTCTCATTAATACTTTTAAATCAAGCCATTTCCTAATTAAACAATTCTACTTATTTTTATTTATAATCCTCAATTTAAACACTAACTTTGATCCTTAAATCGCCTTATAAATTATAATTCATTAATAATTCAAAATATTTTTTTTTTATCATATTTTTCATATCTTTTTCATCCACACCTTTTTTTAAATTTCCTCCACACAAAAAGCTCGTTTTTTTATTTTTTTTCACTATTTTTTATTATCCAAAAAAAATTCAAAATATTTATTTACGTGTATTTTTTTATGGCTCGAGAAGACCTCGTTTTATATAATTTCAATAGTTACTTACATTTTTATTCTCATTATTTATATGTTCATTTACTATATTTAATTACCTTTTTATTATCAATTACGCTCATTCATTTAACTGCATTCATCATTTATTTTCCTCAACCACTACTTATTTTTTTTTGCATTAACATTACCAAACTAAGTTTAATTTAATTTACTATTTTTACTAGCGTGTATATCTATTTAATTTTTTCCTGCTTTTCTTTTAATATATATTTTTTTTTCCAAATTCCTAATTCTATTTTAATCATATTCTTTAATTTTACCTTATTACTATTTTCCTTATCCTTTTTATAAATTATTAATCCTATCCTCACTCCTCCATTTTAAATTTTTTATCTTTTATTTCTCAAGCATTTTAAAATAACATTTTATACCTTATTATTTATAAATTTCAATTTTTTCCATTAATAACTTTTACCCTAATTAACCCTATTTATTCTGATCTTTATTTCCAGACACCACACATTTTCATACTCTGGCCCAATCAACTTATTATATTTACAGCAAAGCTGATAGAAATATTAACAACCTTGTCTAGAATCCAGTTTTTATTTTGGGACCTTTTAAGTTTTTTCCAAAATAGGCAGGGCCAATTACAAATATTTTTTTAAGGACAGTAATATGCAAAAACAGTATACATTTGCCGTACTTACAATATACAGATTGACAAAGTGTTTTACTATATAGAGTAACTACGTCCGAATAGGATATTTCATCCTAGGATATAAGAACATTAATAAAGTAGAGAAAGTTAGAATTTAGAAGCCACAACGTCCCAGTCCAAAAGATATATACTTGCCATTTTCATTGAATGACTCCACTTAAAATTGAATTCCCATCATGCAAATAATAAACCTAAATCCATAATTATGAATCGTGTAATTCATTAACCTAAATTATATTACAGTAAAATAAGTATCCTCCATATCCACCTATTTGGATTTAACATAGACTCCCGAATCATACATTTAAAATATTTTATATTTATTAACATTTCCAGTACTTACAATATCAACAAATCATCTTCTCACTCTTAATTCTCCATTTTTCCTTCTTTATCTTATTAAAATTAGTTTTCACTTTTTTAAAAATAAACACTACGTATAAACTTTACAAAATTTCTTCATTAAATAATGCATCTCACCAACTATTTTTTTATTTTCTTCCATCCTTTTCACATATTCTTCCTATGTTGCTCCAAATTCCTTTCCCTAAATTATCATCATCTTAATATAATATTTTTCTTACCTTTTTATCTTTTAAAACCCCAATTTTTTTTTTTTAATTATTAACTTCTTTGTAGAACATAATATCAATCAATATTTTTATATTCAATTTTTTTCCTTTTTTTTTTTTTTATCTTTACCATTATTTTATTTTAAACTTCCTAGCTTTTTAATATTTTTTAATGTTATCCTTCATTCATTTTCTTATTTAGTGGTATTTTATTTCATAAACAGTTTACTTTTTATAATTCTAAATCTAATTAATATTTGAGCAATTAGCGACCATCTTATCCCACATCAACAATTTGATTTTTAAATTCTTCCTCTCTTATTAATTTCCTCGATAATATGAAGCTTCTCATCTCCCCTGTCACAACTAACTTCCAAGACTCGTTCTAAGTCATCACTAATTTTAATTTTATTTTAACCCTTATTATTAATTATTTATTATCTTCATATAAATATTTTTAAAAACATCTTAATAATTATAAATGATATTATAATATTTTTACATTCTCTCTTTTTTCAAACTTTTTTTTTTATATTTCCTTATTTCTATTTTCTTAATTACTTTAACCATTTCTATTATTTTTACAATTACAAAACTTATCATATTACAAATATTTTCTTATATATATTCAATGCTCACCTTTTAATTTATCAGCTCTTTATCTACTTTGACAACTTTTCTTTAAATTTTTTTCTACATGAAATTCACTTTAAAGCTTTCTATTATACCCCATAAACGCTTTTTTTCTTTTTTTTATCGCTCAGTTTCCACTCAATATAATTTTCATATTTTTATCCTAATATTTTTTTCCTCTCCATTTTTTAATATTACTTTTTTATTTTTATATTATTCATTAAATTAAAAACTCCTACAAACATCTCCAGCATAAATTATGAAAAAACACACTTAAAACTAATTAACTATAAATTAAATATCAGTAAAAAATTTTTTAAATTCAAATATTATTAAAATTTAATTTTTTTACCTACTCACTCACATCATTAGCAATATCCAAATCCTCATCACAATCTCCCTAAAACCTATCCCATATTTTTATATTTTTATTTTTCCTCCTATAATCCCTTTATGCTATACCACCTGTAAACATTAACCAATTAACCCATATATTTAATCTTATTTCCAATTTTTAACACCAAATTTAAATTTACATTCTCCTGCACTTTTTATCACTTTTCATTTCCCCTACAATTTTATTCCCTTTCAAGATTGCTAAATATCCTTTTTTCACCATTACGCTCCCATCCCACCTTTAAATATTTTTAAAACTTACCTAATACATCATTTATTTAATTGTATTGATAAATCTTTCTTTCTTTTTTTTAATTTCAAACTTTTGAATTTTACCTTTAAATTTTTTAAATTTCAATTCCTTTTTTCAAATTACAATACTGTTTACTTTTTCTTCACTCCACAATTTTCTACCTTTTACTTTTACTGTTCACCAACCTTTTACTTTAAAATTTACAAATTAGCCTTTAACATTACCAATTACTTTTTTCTTTTTTTTAAACTTTCCAATATAGATTTGTAATAGGCTTATAAACCCTTGCAAATATATATTATTATTTTTCTTATTTATTAAAATAAATTTCCATTTTACTAAATGTAGTTTATTTCATCTAAAGCATATCTACATTAAATATGTTCCATCTAAATATATATATATATTTTCTTTTTATATATATATATATATTTATATTTTATATATTATATATATATATATATATATATATATATACTATATATATATATATAATATAGCGATTATTACAAAAAATATTTTTAACATTTTAAATTTTTTTAGTTATTATCGCATTTTCCTTGGATAATCCTTCTTCCCAATTTCAACACTTACAATATAATTATAAACATTTTACTCCCTCAGTAAATATAATTAAAATTTTAAAATAATAGGGTAAATTTAAAGAAATGCACAAACATTACAATACTAATTTATTTTTACAATATTCCTGCTTTAATATTTCATAATCTAAAAGTGCGTAGTCCTTATTATCAGATACTTTTAAAACTTATATTTTTATTATGAAAAGTATAATAATGAATTAATATTTAAATTACTCATTATCAATATTCCAATACAATTATTCCCAAAATTCTGCATCTTTATATTTTTTTTTTCCTTATCAATAAATTATTCTTTTTATATCTTAATCGATTTTGCTATAAAAATTCTTATATCTCTAAATTAAGTACTTTTATTGTGATCTAATAATTATTATTAAAATCTGGTTTATTTTCCTTTCCTATTTATTTTTCATCTTTCATTTTTCCTCTTTTTAAATTACTAT
>JABUQX010093070.1:50000-72500 GCA_015478945.1 Trachelipus rathkii
TCTTTTATCCTCCTTATATTCATTTTTAAAATATCACTTGATCATTCATCAACAATTTATAAAACTTCTACGCCATTAGCAATTGATTTTTATTTTTAATACAATTTATGAAAACATTCTTAGTTAGGATTTAATTACTCGTTTAGCAATATATTTATTTTTGCAAATTCATTCTTCTTAATTTTTCTACTTCCAATCTTAAAAATTAAATTAGATACTCTACCTTTTCACTATTGTTCTTCCTTTATCTTACATAACTAATCATCAGGGCTCTACTTATCCAACTTTATTTTCATTGCCTTTTTTTATTTTAATAATTTTTAAATATTAAATCTTGTCATATTTTTCTCTTTATCTAATATTAATTCAATTTAATTTTATATGTTTTATTTTAATTATTAAAATATTTTTAATTTTTTTTTACTTCATTTAAGGAAATTAATATTTTTCAATCCAAGGATAAAATGGTACCATTATCATATAAACAGCTTTATCGGATAAATAATCAATAAATTGAGTAATATAATACCAAAGGACTAATTCCTTTATTTTTAATTTTTTTAGTACCGCAACGGTTTTATTTTTCTTCTTCAATCTGAATTATTAACACTAATACCGACATTATTTTCCTTTTCATCTTGTTTTTCTTTAATTCAAAATAATTATACAAACTTTTTTTTTTCTAATATCTGTTCCACCAATAATTCATGTTCTACTCGCTTCTGCGTATTTTTTTGTTGTTATAATTCCTCTTTTTATATTATCCAAATTTTACTTCCCACACTTTTCTCCTAAAAACTTTTTCTGTTGAAGTTTTTACTCTTTATGCTCAACCGTTTACTTCTTCATCATATAATAAAAAAAATTCATTAATACAATTTTCCTCAAAATAAGAAAACTCATATTTATCCACCTTTTTTTACACATAATGTACTTTCTAATAGATGCTAGCATCTTGTAATTTCCAGTTTCTCTATTTTTTAATTAAAATTCCCTTTTAACATTAAAGTCTTGTCAACTACTCTATGATATTTTTTATTTTCTTTAGGTTACCATTTTCTTTTTATTTATAAATAAATATCAAATTCACTTACTTACACTAGTAACGTAACCTGATTCATATAACTTTTTATTCACTTTTATCTAATATTCAATTTTTAAAAATTTTCATCATTCATTAAATTTATTTAATAACACTACCAATTTCTTTTATTTTACATGGCTATTTCTCAGACCAAATTACTTCTTTTTCCTTTTATGATAGACATTCCACAATCTTTACCAATCTTATATCTTCGTCAAATAAAATTTATTTAATGTCTAATCTGAAGCACTATTTTCCATTTTACATTTTTTCTTTACATATTTTCTTTAATTCTAAAATTATAATAATAAATTCACTCCACATTTATATTCAATTCACATCATATTTATATTTTATTTTTGCTAACTTTTTTTTCTACTTATCATTAAATTTAATTTTTCATTATTATTTTTTATTAAATCTAACTTTATTCTTTTCTTATTCTTTTCTTATTCTTTTTTATCTGATCTTAATTTTTCTTTTTATTTTAAACTTCAATAAAAGTTCTATAGACTCAAAAACATTATTTACACATACAAATATCAATTACCGATTTTAAATCCTTCCCCATAATTAGACCATTAAAACCGTTTTTACCAAACCTTATTTCCATAAAAATTTTCTTTTACCATTTATATACTTTTACATAATAATAATTTCAAAGTTAATAATAATAATAATAATAATAATAATAATATAATAATAATGAATAAATAAATAATAATAATAATATAATGAATAAAATAATAAACTAATGATCATTATGGTATTTCATTTATTATTATGTTTATTATTATTATTATTGATTATTATTATTATTATTATTCCTTAAGTTAATTAATATTATTATTATTAATTATTATTCATTATTATTATGTATTACATTATTTTGTACTTATTTTTATTATTATTATTATTACTAATGTATTTTTGTTAACATTATAGTAATTGTTTTTAATAGTTCTTAGTATCAATGAACATTGTTTATTATTATTATTATTATATTATTATTATTATTATTATTTAATTATTATTTTTATCATTGGTTAATTAATATTATTATGAATTTACTTAGAAGAAATAATATATTTTGAATTCACGGATTATTTTTTTCTTAATTTACAATAATATTTGCTTAAATTATTTAAATAACTTATATTTTTCAATTTTTATATAAATTCTCCTCTCTATTTTTTTATTATTAAAACTTTAATCATTAAAAATTATCATATTCCACATTATTCCTTCAAATTAATATTATATATATATAGTTATATATATATATTATAGTAGATTTAATATTAATACTATTATTATAGATATATATAATATATTAGATTGATTATATTAATATATGATAGAGAGAGAGAAGAGAGAGAGAGAGAGAGAGAGAGAGAGAGAGAGAGAGAGAGAGAGACAGACAGAGAGAGACAACAGACAGTCGGTCTGCCATCCTCAGACCGTCAGGTGCTGCCCCTCAGAGCAAGTCTGTTAGAAACAGACAGACAATTAGACAGATCAGACAGACAGACCAGACAGACAGACAGACAGACAGACAGACAGAAGAGAGACAGACAGACAGACAGAAGACAGAGACAGAGACAGAGACAGAGACAGACAGACAGACAGACAGACAGACAGACAGACAGACAGACAGACAGACAGAGGAGAAAGAGAGCGAGAGAGAGAGAGAGAGACAGACAGATTAGACAGACAGACAGACAGACAGAGGAGAAGAGAGCGAGAGAGAGAGAGAGAGAGAGAGAGAGAGAGAGAGAGAGAGAGAGAGAGAGAGAGAGAGAGAGAGAGAGAGAGAGAGAGAATGTAAACCAGGTCATATATTCACAAGTGTAAGGTAAAATTTTTGAAGTTCTTTAGTTAAATGTAATGGAAAAATATTTGTAGAAGGTGTCCTAGAATCCATACCTTAAGGGTAGAATACAAGAAAGACTAAGCACAGCAGTCAAGACAGAAATCTAGATGACTGGACATGAGTGTGCATAAAGATATATGTTATGGGTGTTATTTATATTTTTTTATATTTAATGAAAAAAAAATCTCAATTTTTAAGACAATTTTTATAATATATTCAAATTGTTTACTTTCATCTAAAAATAAGTAAAATAATCAAATAAATAAATAAGTAAAATTAAAATAAAATATATTAAATAGAAATAAAACGTAAAAAATATTAGAATTTTATTCCAAGTTACTTCATTAATTTTGCTACCATTCGTAATTCCAACAATTTTTTTTCGCTTCTTCTTTTAACTTCACTGAAAAGTTTTCTCTGCATCGTCAAGTTGACAGATCAAATCTTGAATAATCCCCAATTTTTATATATATATTTTTAGTTGAAGTTTCTTAATATATATATATATAGTTGAAAGAAATATATTATAATAATATATACTATATATATACTATATATATACTATATTATATATCATATATACTTATATATATATATATATGATATATCTATATACTATATATATTATATGTAAGGCTATATTCCGTCAGTAAGCACAGCTTTTAGGGTAAAAATAAACAGTCGTTGATTGGACATTATAATTCTCTTTTTCCCTTTTATTAGTTTTAACTTTTATATTTGTAATATAGTAATAAATATATACATTAACGTTATTAATATACTATAACTATTTATATAAATAGATATATATATAGTATCATATATATATATATACTATAATACACTTACATATATATATTATATTATATATATAATACTATATATATATATATATATAATAATATAATATATATAATATATTATATATATACTATATACTTAATATATATATATATAATATACGTAAATATTACTAGCAAACTATATACTTATATATATATATATATATATATTATATCTATATATATATACTATAATACTATAATATATACATATATACTATAATATATATATATATATAATACTATATATTATAATATATACATAAATAAAGTATATAATGTATGTGTGAATTCAATGTCTATATTTGTGATATATTTATATACAATATTTGTGGAATATATATATATATAATATAATATCATATATATAATTCATATATTTATCATATATATATATATATATATATATATATATATATATATATATACTACTATACATAATATATATATACTATACACAATTATATATCTATATTCTATTATATATATATATAACTATATTATATATATATATAGTATTATATCATATATATATATATATATATATATATATATACTACTATTATATATATATATATATATATATAAAGTATATTATATATATATATATATATATAATACTATATAATATACTATATAATACTATATATTATAATAATATCTATATATATATATATAAATATATATATACTATATATATATATATATATACCTAATACTATATTATATATATATTATACTACTAATATATAAATATAACTTATATTATATATATACCTACTATATATATAATATATGTATCATATTATTATATATATAAATATCATATAATACTATATATACATATGATATTATTTAATATACTATATAATATATATATATATATATACTAAATATATATATTATTATACTATTATATATATGAAGAGTTGAATGAGCACTATAGAACTGAAGTAATTAATTGTCTTTTATTAAAAATTGAATTGAAGAAAAAGCTTTTGGCTCGTTATTCATTTTTAAAAAAGAAACTCGTTTAAAAAAAAAAGTTAAATTAAAATTTGAAAAGGAAATTACAAAATCAGTCAATTAAAAAGAGTCAAAAAAGTGAAAAGTTTAAAACGAAAAATTATTCAACGGAACAAAATTAAGGAAAAGATTTTACAATGTCACTCAAATCCTTTTCTATTTCTTCTTATTCTTCTAATATAATTATATTATTATTATTATTATTATTATTATTATTATTATTATTATTATTCATTATTATTATTATTATTATTATTATTATTATTATTATTATTATTATAATTCATATTCACTTATCATTATTATTATTATTAATCCGCAATTTTCTTATATTATGTATTATTATTATTATTATTATATTATTATTATCTATTATTATTATTATTCATTTTTATTAATTATTATTATTATTATTATTATTATTAATATTATTTTTATTATTATTAAAATTACTATTGTAATAATATCTTGTAATTATATGTGCCATATATATATACTATATATACTATATATATCAATTTAAAGTACTACTATATGATATACTATATATATATATATTAATATATATTATCATTATATACTATACTATATATCCATATATATATATATATATATATATAGAAATTATATATATATATATATACTACTATATATATATATATACTAATACTATATAATACTATATATATCTATATATATAACTATAACTACTATATAGATATATATATATATATCTATATACATATATATATATATACTATATATATTATACTACAGGTGTATATATATACATATATATAATTAATAAAAACATTATATAATAATATATTACTATATCTTATATACTATATATATATAATACCTAATACTATATAGTATATCATATATATACTATATCTATATACTATATTATATCTATATATATATATATTATATTATACTATAGGTGGGCACCCGCTCATTTAGGGGTAGTCCGCTAGCGCACCTCGGCACCTCGAGAAAACGAAGTCCGCTAGCGCACCTCCGCATCTTGAGAAAACGTAGTCCGCTATCGCTATCGCAAAGTCCGCAGCCTCGCACCGTCTTCCACTAATAATGTGCGACTATCACAAAATTTTTAAATATTAAACACTCAAATAGTCATATATATCCTTACAAAAGCATTATTTATAATTTATCATGAAAAATTACCATGAATATTTACGAAACATCTCAAGATTTTCTCTCCTTCCTCAATGTCTTCGGTCAAAGACAAGAGATCCATATTACCTTTCAAAAGATAAGCTGCTCGAAAAATTCAAAGCAATTTTAAAGGCTGACCTCTCTTCCCTCAAATATCCCCACCGAGTAACTAATATTCGCTCTATGCATGCAGCAGAACTAGGGGGTGGTGTATATTCTTATGAACAAGTATCAACAAAGGTCCGGCCTATGCTGAAAGGGAAGATGTCCTTGGTGAGAGGAGTGCTGGTGTCTAGTTCGCTCCAGCAGTCCATATGCTAATTTAAGGGGTCCCCTCCCAAAAAAACCCTAAAAAAATTCCAATGTCTGCCTCCCTTCCTCGAAAATTTTTTGCCCCGCACCCTGTCCACCCATCTGAAGAAGGTCCTACTTTCGTTCAAGATTTTAATAGAATCCATGAAAGCCTCGACGCCTGCCGAGTCGATGCTAATGCTCCGTATCAGCTCGTAGCTATGTATATATTACATATCATAAATATATACTACTATATCTATACTATACATATATATATATATAACGACTACTATATATAATCTATATATATAATATAATATATATATATCTATATTATATTTATCAATTCTGTGTAAACCCAAATATATATATATAAGTGTACATATACTTATACTATATATATATAATTATATATATACATATATATATATATACTTACTAATATATATATTATATAACTACTAACTATCCCACAACTATATATACTCTATATATATATCGTCTACCTATATATATTATATATGGGTTTTACACAGAATGGACTTTTGTATTACAACGATATTTTAGCATTAAAAGACATTAATTAAAGTTATAGAAGAGGGTAATAGCTATTCAGTCTATATTATTATAAATGTTATTGTATTAATATGGTACCCGATTAAGGAGGTTGAGATTTGTTTGGAAGTTTAATTATTTAAAAACAATAAGCTCTTCAGACTAAAGTATAATAGGTTATAACTTAAAATACAAAATTATATTTCTTTATTATAACCAATAAGAATTCTTTATAAGTATAACTATACTTGCTCATTTTTCCAAAAAAGGTTGGCGCGACCAACGAGCGGAAACTGTTTTGATGCCGCCACTGTGCAAGTCCTCAATTTTTGACGACTCCGACCCGCTAAGTCCGCTACCTATTCTGGTATCACCCGCCTCGGAGCGGACTAGCGATCTAGCGGACTAAAGAAGCGAGTGCCCACCTCTGCTATAATATACAGTACACTTAAATTCATGTACACACAACTTTCAACAAAAAAATAACCAGGTCCAGGAATTATTAACCTAACCTAACCTAAACTGACCTGTTTTTTTTTTTACTTTAGATACCACGCTCTAGTGGTACCCTCCATCACGCACTACATACGCGCATGAAGAGGCCGAGCATCTCGGTAACCAATGAGGGTGGCATTTAGTTATATTTCCCCGCCTCCCATCACCTACCCAGCACCAATTGTGGAGAGTAACACTACTAAAGCCCACCCTATTCCTATGATCCCACCCTCGTATTTACACAAAAGTGGTGTTTATCTACAGATAGGGACACTGTCCATCTATAGTACAGGTTCTTAACGAACCGCGGCGCGGTAGCGCGCCTGGAAGAGTCTTCGAAAAAGCACCAAGACCCAAAGCAAATGCAGGAGAGAATCAGCCCATCCACCAGCCGCGCCGCTGTTTGAAGAAGAGCCAGAACACGCGGACTGCTTTCCCATCAAGCTCGAACTTTCTAGCCAATTAATGGACTTCACCACTTTTTAACATTCTTTCTAACATAGTGTGCGACTCCCCTGCTATGCCTACGCCAGTTGAAGCAACTCATTGACTCTAAGACAGTTTTTACCAGAACTGCTGCCTAAACTCAACTTTTCTTATCAGCGTACCTTGTAGTAGTCGACCCCTCCGCTGACATGACTTCCTCCCAAGGCGCAAGCGTTCCGCATCCTGTGGCTACGTGATGTCAACTAAACCATCAGCGGTACTCTCCCGCGTCCCAGAAAACCAAGTCGGGTCCTTCCGAAGCCCTGGATTGGAATCTTCAGTCCCAGAGACTTTGCCAGCCTCTTTTTCTAGCTTAGATTTAAATAGAGCATTTCAGCCACGGTCGTTGCTCACGCCCGTCCTATCCAGAGGAGCTAACTGCCGGACCATTGCTGTCGCACATGCCCCAGGTCTTCCCCCCTGTTGCCACCCCAGTTCACACTTGTCGCGGCAGGTGTACGTCTCGACCCTTGTTGAGACTCTTTGCTCGTGCTGGCAAGTCAGGGCCTGTCGGGAATTTTACGGATCGACATAGCACTCGAACGCCGCACAGGCGAGTAACCATCGCAATCCACGCCCTGTACAGCCGAGCTGCTTTTGCACCGCGAGACCAAAGGGCCCATCTCTAACTATACAATTGGAAGTCGCCCTCTCCTCTAGTCAGAGGTTCGGTAATTGTCTGACAGTGTAAGCGGCCAGCGGCCCAAACGCCACGCTGCTGTACCAATCCTGCTTTAAATGATCAAGCTCTGGAGCACATCGGTCTCGCTCAACTACGGAATCTCGGGAGTGCACCCTTATGGGGTGGCTTACCTGAACATTTTGAACCCGGAGTCCGAGGGATCAAGTTTCCATGAACTCTCCTCAGCTCAGCCGAACCCATTCTGCTTGGCTTTCACGAAGCGTCCGATAGTAAGACGCTCGTGCCTGACGACGATAGTGCAGTCTTGGCGGTACAAGAATGCTTTCGAGAAGAAACAACTCTGTTGCCGGCCTCTGAGGTAAGCCGCAGGAGGTCTCTCAAGCTTGTTCCTCAAGTCCCCAAAGACCATCTTTGCCCTATGCAGAAGATGAAGACGCTTAACTAAGATATTTATCAGACTACCCTGTCCAGTTCTCATTGTCGTCAGTTCAGTGCCCTCCGACCCTTCGAATGGTCTGAGGTCGCCACCGAACTTCTGGGTCTTACCAGCCACAACGGAGACACACCGTCGCATACTGCTACGAATCAAATCGAGACCCAAAGATCTCGCTGCCCTCGCCAGCGCAACCAGGTTTGCTTGCATCTAAGACGTGAAGAGGCTAGGAGCACAACATCGTCCGCAAAGGCCAGAGATGATACCGACTGGCCCCCCAAAGGGACACCCACATCAGGGGGTGCATGCAACAAGATGTAGTCCAGAAGCTATCAAATCAAATCAATCTAACCCAGCCTATCAACCTAGCATGCGAGAAAACTGGAACGCACTAGCAGCCGCGTCTACCAATGATAATATTCTAATTGCATTACACGATTTATATATACTAATATATATATATATAATTATATACTATACTATATACTATATAATATATATATCTAATATATCTATATATATATAATAATTACGATAGATATTTAAACCTTTAATATATAAATATTATACTATATATATAACTCATATATATTATTATATACTAACTAACTATAATATATATATAAATATATCAGTAATATTATATATCATATATTATATATATAAGAATATACTATATAATATATATACTATATATATACTATATATATACTATATATAATATATAATATACTCTATATACTATATATATATATACATTATATATATATATATTATATATACTATATAGCTAATACTAATAAGTATTATTACTACTAGTAATATAACTATATATTTTATATATATATACTAATATATATTATATATTACTTATAATATATATATATTTATTATATATATTAAGTATTATATATATATAAATCTCAAATATATATATATATATTAATAATATATATATATATACTATATATATATATATATATATATTACTAATATTATATAGTACTATATATATAATAAGTACTAACTATAATACGTATACGATATATATATATATATACATAATATACTATATATCATATATATATACTACTATCACTACTATATATATATATCTATATATACTATATACCATATATATAATATATAATATATATATATATAATGATATATACAAATATATATATATATACTATAACACTAATAAAAAACTAATAAAAAATATTATAATATATATATACTATATAATATTATATATATATACTATATATATATAATATACTATCTTTATATATTTATATATATATATATCTTATATATATATATATATATATATATATAGCTATATATAATATAATATATATATATACAATATATATATATATATATATACAATATATATATACTATAATATATATTATATATATACTATTATTTTATCAATAATATTATATATATATTAAAACTCTACTCATACATAATACTATATATACTATATATATATACTATATATATAACTGTATATATATATATACCTATATATATATATACTATATATATACTATATATAATATAATATATCATATATACTATATATATATATAATAATATATATTATATATATAACTATATATTAGTTATATTAATATACATAATATATATACTATTATACTATATATACTATATATATATTATAATATATATACTTATATATATATATATTATATTATATTATACTATAATCATATTTTTTATACTATACTACTATATATATATAACTATACTTATATATCATTTCTATTACTATATATACTAATATAATATATATATATATATAACCATATACTATTATATATATATTACCATATATATATATACCTATACTAAACTATATATATATATACTAATATATATACTACTATAATATATACTATATATAATATATAATATACATCTATATATATATCTATATATATATACTATATATACTTTATATATATATATCCAATTATAATATATTATATATAGATATATACTATATATCTATATTATATATATATATATATATATATCTTACTATACTATATATCTATATATAATATTACTACTAATACTATTACTATATCATTTACTAATATAATATATATATTATATATATATATTAGTATATTATATATTATAGAGCGCGTGTAATGCATTATAATAATAATTTTTTTATATATTTTTATTTTTTTTTTTGCCCCCCTCTTTTGAAAAGGGCATTGCCGTGAGTGGTGGGTATCATATATATACTATATATATATAGTATATATATATAATATAATATATATATCTATATATATATATACTATGAATATATATATTATATATATATATAAATCTATACTTATATATACTACTTAATAATCTCATATATATAGTATACTATATATATACTATATATATATAGTATATATATACTATATATATACTACTATATATATATATATATATATAACTATATCTATATATATATATATATATCATATATACTATACATATATTATATTATATATCTAAGGGTGATTCAAAACTCTGCGACAAACTCGGAGGGCGATAGAGCAAACAGAATAAGGACATTTATTGTAATAAGGCATGTTGTATGACGGCTTCCGTTCAAAGTTCAACGGACCTGATTGAAGCTAACAACTAGTTTATGGTTGTGTGACGCGTCCGCATGTTAGGTAAACTGACGATTTTACGGTTATCCAATTTAAAGTGTGTTGTCGTGCGTACTGTTTACGCTTTAACGTCCTTCGCAACACGTGCAATACCTTAACTACCACATTCATCGTTGTAGTCAGTACAAGACTAGTTCATCGATTACGATGGACACTACCTCTCCGCATTTAGCGACATGATAATGTGTTACGGTGCGGTGCTGAAATGGACGAAGAGCCCCACCTTCATGCCGGGAACGGTTTTCACACAGAAACACCTCACACCACATTAGTCATGTCGGTTAACTCGGAGAGTGAGGTGATCCCTAATTCGTAATCATGCCTACCTACACTGTAACTGAATCAAAGCATGATTGGGCACAGGTAAAGGCAACTTACCACGTGTTTCCGAAGGACGTTTAGCGTACACACATGTACGCAACCGCACAAACACATTAAAATTAAGTGTAACCTACATCGTCGGTAACCTACAGGCGACGCGTCACACAATTATAGAAACTTGTGTACCTCTCATTCCGTAACTTTGAAACGAAGCTTCATAAACATAGCTTATTTAACAATAAATGTCCTTATCGTTTGCTCTATCAAGCCCTCCGAGTTTGTGGCAGAGGTTTTGAATCACCCCGTATTAATATAATACTATAATATTATATATATTATATATATACTATATAACTACTATATATATACTACTATTAATATATATTATATATAATATATATATATACTATTTTCATATATATTATATATTTAATATATATATAGTATATATATATATATTACTATACTAATATATATATAATTACTATATATACTATATATATATATATATACTACTATATATATATATACTTATATATAGTATTATAATATATATACTATATATACAACCGTAAGATCACCGGACAATAGGTCTCAATTAAAATTGAATGCAAATTTAGTAAGTTCAGATAAGGAGTTGGTCACCATTTGAATGCTTATTTTCTGCTTTAAACAGTGTTTACTGAGAAATGATTAGATAATAAGTTGGATAACTTAAATCAGTCTTGTATTACATGCTAACAAATAGCGCTTACAAATTTGGATTTGACGTCAAAAGATATTAACGTTTACTAGACCCATATGATCCAAGTAAAGCTGCAGGCCCTGAAGGTATATATGGTAAATATTGAAAGAGGAGACCAGCATTGCGAAGGCACTGTAATTGGATTTTTAAGCGATCTATAACATTTGGTGAGGTTACCAGATGACTGGAAAACGGCCATATGTTGTGCCTACTTTATTAAAAAGGTAGTAAGGAAGATTTTGGGATAATATAGACCAGTTAGCTTAACATCTCTGGTTGTAAAGGTCTGGAAAAGTTACTGAAAGGTCATATAGAGAAATATTTAGAAATTTAGAAGGTATTGTATGACTCCAGCACGGTTTCAGAAAGGGTAGTTCATGTCAGACAAACCTTTTTTAGAATTTATGGAATTCCTTACTGACTGCATTGACCAGGAGATCCAGTTGATATTATTATATATTTAGACTTAAGCAAAGCTTTTTGAAAAGGTTGCGCCACATACCAGGCTGAATGAAGAAATATTGCAATGTGGTATACTGGTGGTCGTGGTTGTGGATAGAAAACAGTGTTACACTAAATGGCAATAAGTCATCATGGGAAATAGTGAAGAGTGGTGTCCCACATGGTTCAGTGCTCTGGGGCCACTATCGTTCCTCATATATATAAATGATTTAGACAAGGGACTCTAAGATCAAGGTTTCTAAGTTGCGATGATACAAGTGCCACTCAATTTAGGCAAAGTGAAAGACTGTATAAAGCTTTCAAATGATCTTGGAGAGAACTTTTGGGTGGGCAGATATCAGTGGCAAATGAATTGTAAAAATAATAAAAATGTAAGGTTCTCACCTAGGTTACTCAAATAAAAGTCTTAACTATGATATGAAGGGGAATTGGCTTGAGTCTGTGGACCAAGAAAATGATTAGTGTGGATTGAATTAAGCAGTAATTTGAAAGTCGCTAATCAGTGTTTGGAAGCAGGAATAAAGAATAAGATGCTCGGGCAAAATAAATCGCAAGTTTTACAAGAGCAAGAGTGATAAGTAACATATACATAGCTATGTTAGGCCAATAAAAGAGATATTGTGCACAATTTTGGGCCCCTTATTTAAGGAAAGACATGAATATGCTAGAGAGAGTGCAACGTAAGAGCAAAAGGATGATTTCTGGGTTGAGGGTAAGAGCTGAGGAGGCTGAAGAGTTAAGAATGTTTTCTGTAGAACGGCCGATTTCTCAGAGGGGACATGATCATAGTCTACAAAATTTTTACATTTAATTGATAATCAGAGACCAATAAAACTTCTTCATCAGTAGAGCACGGACGTGAGACCCATCGGCATAAACAAGATACTTAAGAAGAAGCAGTGCCATTTCAGCAAATAGGTTGTTAATTTGGAATTTTTTGCCCACAGGAGGTTTTGAGTGTGTATTGCGATTGCAACATTTAAGAAGGGTTGGATAGGTATATGGATTGGTTGGGTAT
Source organism: Trachelipus rathkii (assembly GCA_015478945.1). Taxonomy (NCBI): domain Eukaryota; kingdom Metazoa; phylum Arthropoda; class Malacostraca; order Isopoda; family Trachelipodidae; genus Trachelipus; species Trachelipus rathkii. Next base: position 64,180 of record JABUQX010093070.1, read on the forward strand.
CATAATAGTATATTTAGAACTAAAGCCAAATTGCTTGGTTTTTAAGTTACAGAGTCTCAATAATGTTTTACTGCAATGTGTGGACCATACGCATGTGGACTGGTTTGGGTATCATATTATGATTTATTTATTTTTTTTTGAACCTAATTAAGCCTCAATTGGCTGGAATTTAGTTACTTCACTGAATTTGACAAGCCCCAGGGTAGCTTAGTGAATTTGCATGAGAGCCAATGGTTGGCTTACGCGTCTGACTGGGACACCGTCACCGATTCACGCGCTCCATGTGCTTGCTTACTCGTCCCATCTTTCTTAATGTTCTACTCTCTCATCACTACTCACTATACATATATATATACTAGTTATATATATATCATATATAGTATATATATATAATGATATAATAATATATATATATATATATATATATATATATATATACCTATATATATATATAACTATAACTATATATAAATATATATATATAATACTATATATATATATATATATATACAAATATATATATATATATTACCTATATATATATATATAATAATATATATATATATAATAATACTATACTATATATACCTATATATATATGTTATATATATATAAAAATACTATAATATATATATATATATATATACTATATATATACTATATATATTTATACTATTAGTCTATATATAATTTTATTATACTATATATATTATATATATTTATTAGATATACTACTATATATATATATATATCATATATATATATATACTATAATATATATACTAATATATATATATATATATATTATATGTAATATATATATATATATATATATATACTACTATAACTAATATATATATACTCGTATATATACTATATAGTATATACTATATATATATATAATATTATATAATATATATATATATATAAGTTGTAGTGCTGTGGTATTTTGACCAATATATTAATGGGATATATCCTATGGAAATAAATACGAGCCAAACCCCGACCCTTTTTGCTTTTCCCTCGTTTTAATAGGTTTAGGGTTATATTATTAATTAATGGTTGCTGCAAACAGCAGTGATACCTAAGCGTGCTCCCGAATTCTCAAAATTGAAATGCGAAGGCATTGTAACGTTATTCCGCTTTCTAAATAAATAAATATATCTTCCTTTAACAATTTGCAGACTACATTTTCTTTACAAACATATAAATTTATATATTTTCATATAACCCGTTTCTAAACTTTGATCATATTTTGAATGCATCATTTTTTTTGTACCTGTGAAAATTATATTTTAATAACTTCTTCTCGGTACCGGGTAATATGAAAAGGGTATAAAAATATGAATGTATATGTTGGTAAGAAAATAGAGTATACAAATTGCTTATGTCCTAGTTTAAAGGAAAATATATCTTAAATATTAAAGTTTATATTCGAAACAGAGAAATCGAGGATATAATAAAGTATATGAAAAGAAATTAAAATATAGATGTTCTACATTGGAAAGAAAATGAGATTTGAATATTAAATGTTAAAGTAAAAAATGTTAGCCAATGACGTTTAGAAAACGGAAAACATATGCATGAAGTTATGGAATTAAGTCATGTTTTCAGTGAGTTAGGGTAAGGTTTGGTTATATTAGGTGTTAAATAAAGTTTCTCTATATTTAATGTGTGTGTGAATTATAAATAACAAAAAAAGAACGCCAGCAACAAATATAAATAACAGTATGTAATACTCACCTAACATTAACCATTGAGAGCCGACTTTATGCACTAACATATAGTATGAAAATTAAAATTTTGGGGGGGGGGTTTTCAGCACCCCCATCGTAGGGGCGTAGTGGCTTGAAACCTCGGTACTGGCAAGCTGACACCACCATAGGGCGGGATGCCATGTTTGATGTTGATAGGATAAAGGGATGGCTCTTAAATAGTGGTTGCCAGACTTAGCAACAAATCTGGCACATACGAATCTCAAAATAGGTCTCACTGACCGTAAAAAACCTGTACTTTGACACATCAATTACCAAAATCTAATGATTTTAGTGTAAAAATCCAAGTCAATGTCCGACATGACTTGGATTTTACATTAGCCTATAAGGGAACGAACCATAAGAATCTTATCCTTAGAATCACACTTAGCATTATATAAGGCATTAACCAGAAAAATTACTTGGAAGAGGATGAGGCACCCTACTACGGGGGTTGTAGTAGTACGTAACCTCGTCTAAGACGAGGTGACGTCACCAATAAAAAGTAAACCAAATTTGAAAGGGACACAAGCCTCTATGACACCCTAAAGAACGTTTCAAAACTTTAACTGGAATTGCATCTCCACATATAACCAAGTCTACGACAAAGTGACATTCCCACCTATATGTATACGGAATTTCAACCCGAAACGACATATAGAACGCGAGAGTGAAGAATCGAACCGTACCCAACTGATGATTCATCTTATTAAATTTATAGAATATATATATATATATATATATATATATATATATATATATATATATATATTATATATATATATATATATATATATATATATATATATAATATATTGAAGAATAGTAAAAACATTTATATCTAATATATATTATATAAAAATAAAATAAATATATATATATATATATATTATATATATATATATATATAATTATATATATATAATATATTATATATATATACTATATATATATATATATATATATATATATATATTATAATATATAATAATATATTATATATATATTATATAGTATATTATATATATATATATATATATAAATATTTAATTTATATATATATATATATATATATATATATATAATATATATATATATATATTATATATATATATTAATATATATAAATATATATAATATATATAATATATATAATATATATATTATATATATATATATATTGGAGGTACCCAAATTCGAAAATAAATTATTTGGCTTTTTCAACCAGATAAAAATAAATATTTTTCATAAACAAACTATACATTTTTTACAAGGTATGATATCCTAAAATTTTGATTCCAAGATACTTAAAAGCTGGTTTATCTTATTTATCTTTATTATTTTTTATATTTCAAAAGTTTATAAGCTATAAAGTAATCTAAAGTTTAGAAATTAATTTGAATGATTAAAACTAGGATACTCTTAATCCATAGGGTAAAGGAATAGGTTTTTAGCTTTGTATTTGTATTTCTTATTAATATTTTTGTAAGTTGTAAAAATGTGTTCTGAAAAAAAAGACTTTTTGATTATTGGTATTTTTATTAATGCTACTAAGGAGAGGATTATTATTATTATTATTATTATTATTATTATTATTATTATTATTATTATTATTATTATTATTATTATATTATTATTTATTATTAATTATTATTATTATTTTTATTATTATTATATTTTTATTATTATTTATTATATTATATATTATTATTATCTATTATTTATTATTATTATTTATTATTATATTATTATTATATTATTATTATTATTATATTATTAATTAATTATTATTATTATTATTATTATTATTATTATTCATTATTATTATTATTATTGTATTATTATTATAATTATTATTATTATTATTATTTATTATTTATTATTATTATTATTATTATTATATTATTATATTATTATTATTATTATTATTATTATTATTATTATTATTATTATTATTATTATTATTATTATTATTATTATTATTATTATTATTATTATTATTATTATTATTTTTATTATTATTATTATTTTTTTTCTTATTTTATTATTATATTATTATTATATTATTATTATTATTATTATTATATATTATTTTTAAAAAAATTAGATCAGCGTCAATTTTAACGTACTTTTTACAAGTTCTTTCAATTCTTCTAAATAGTTGTTTACTTTCAGAAGAAATTTTATTAAGGACTATTCTAGAATAAAAAGAAGTTAAAACTTTTAATATTATACCAATATTTCGCCTGCATACTTCAGGCATGATCACGGTTAACTAACTATTATTTATAATGCAGCTTACAAAAATAAATTTCTAAATTATAAAAAAAAATAAAATTATTTTACATTAATTGTGAAGTTTAAAAATTTTTTTGTTTATGAAAAAATCAAAAAATCAAAAAAAGCTTACATTGATTTTGCAAATACAACTATTATCATGGATACTAGGTGTACCTGCAAAACATTAAATATTCAACAAACATTCAATCATTCATTCATTTCATTAAATTTCACATTAATGTCTGGCTTAAGTTTTTAATAAAAAGAGATTCTGCTATGAGCAGATAGTTAAAATTACCAACTTGAAATAAAATTTTAAAACAATTAGCAATTTCAGCTGTAGGAGGGGATTTGTGATCCGTCGTGTAATGCTTCCCATTATTTTACTTGGTTATACCTGTGTTGCATAATATCGGGTTCTCTTTTAAGGTTGTTTAGTTGTGTTACCCACATAAGAGGAATTACATCCTACTTCTTTGCAAATAAATTGATACACAACATAACTTCTGTAATCCTCCGAACAATGACCACGGGTACTAAAATATGAGGACACTCGTCTCGGTGTATAGTAACTTCTAACATTAACTCTTTTCTCTGACTTAACATGTTCCTTTACAATTATGTTTAATTTTCGTTCTTCTCTAGAAAAATTTGTCAAATTTAATGATTTAAAATAAAAGTTATCTTGCTTTCCATGTTAAGTGAATTTTTATTTGAAGTTAAAATGTTGTTTATAGTTCTTTTAATAACCTTTTCTATTTTAATTTGAGGGTAACCATTATTAATTAAGTTTTTTGTTATTCTTATTACCTCTTTGTTAAAGAGTTCCCACGTTGAAGTTATTTTATAAGCTCTGTGAATTTCCCTTGCACATTAACGAAACAGAATTCCTCCAATCTGATTATATAGTGTCCTCTAGATGTTTGAAAGTCTGTTCACTTAACGTTCCAGTAAAGGAACAATAGAATATTATATTTAAAGAAGTTTAATTGAACAAACAGAGATTAAACCACCACCTAATAATTGAAAAAACTTATTTTAAAAAAGCCTCTTAACTATCTGTGCTACAGAAACCACTTTTAATTTTAATAATGAAACCTTTATACAAAATGACGGTGTTTCGATGGGATCTCCATTGGGTCCAACGTTCGCCGATTTCTACATGTCTCATATTGAAAACCTAATTATGAATGAAAATAACACATTTAATCCGAAGACATATTTAAGATACGTCGATGACACTTTTGTCATATTTGAAAATTCAAATCATTTAAAAAATTTCATAGAAAGACTTAGACAACTGTCCGTACTAAACTCACTTATGAAGATGTTAAAGATAAAAAACTGGCATTACTAGATGTTTTACTTTGTTTTAAAAATGATAGAGTTGAAAGTGAAGTAAATGTTAAAAGAACAGATAAAGGTTTATACACAAATTAAGATTCTAATATACCAGAAAGATATAAGGGATTCTATTAACAGAACTCTTATGAGCACATCTATTAAAATAACTTCAACGTGGGAAACTTTTAATAAAGAGCGGTAATAAGAATAACAAAAAGCTTAATTAATATATGGTTACTCCCTCAAATTAAAATAGAAATAGGTTTATTAAAGAACTAAAACAACCATTTTACTTCAAATAAAAAATTCACTTAACAATGGAAAGCAAAGATTAACTTTTTATTGTAAGTTCATAAATTTGACGAACAATTTCAGCTTGAAATTCTATTTGCTGGAGTTTGGATTTTGAAGGGGATGTTAAAGTCATGTGAGAATTTACTCAATAATTGAAGCATAAAAAGCGAGACGAGTGTCCTTCATATTTTAGTACCCGTGGTCATTGTTCGGAGGATTACAGAACTTATGTTGTGTATCAATTTAATTGCAAAGAAGTAGGATGTAATTCCTCTTATGTGGGATACACAACTAACACCTTAAGAACCCGAATTATGCAACACAGGTATAAACCAAGTAAAATATGGGAGCATTACACGACGGATCACAAATCCCCTCCTACAGCTGAAATTGCTAATTGTTTTAAAATTTTATTTCAAGTTGGTAATTTTAACTATCTGCGCATAGGCAGGAATCTCTTTTTGTTAAAGAACTTAAGCCGGACATCAATGTGAAATTAATGAAATGAATGGAATGCTTGAATGGTTTCTTGAATATTTGAGTGTTTTTGCAGAGTACACCTATGTATCCATATAATAGTTGTATTGCAAAGCAATGTACACCTTTGTTAAATCTTCGAATTTTTAGTAACGAAATTAGGTCTAAATAACATTACAAAAATAATGTAAAATAATTTTATTTTATTTTTATATTTAGAAATTTATTTTGTAAGCTGGCATTATAAATAATAGTAGTTAAACCGTGATCATGCCTGAAGTATGCAGGCGAAATATTGGAATAATAATAAAAGTTTTAACTTCTTTTTATTCTCCAATAGTCCTTAATAAAATTTCTTCTGAAAATAAAGAACTATTTAGAAGAATTGAAAGAACTTGTAAAAAGTACGTTAAAATTGACGCTGATATAAATTTTCTTATTATTATTATTATATTATTATTATTATTATTATTATTATTATTATTATTATTATTATTATTATTATTATTATTATTATTATTATTATTATTATTATTATTATTATTATTATATTATATTATTATTATTAGTAGTAGTAGTAGTAGTAGTAGTAGTAGTAGTATTAGTAGTAGTAGTAGTAGTAGTAGTAGTAGTAGTAGTAGTAGTAGTATAATTATTGTTATTATTATCAAGATTTTATTATTTCCAATATAACTGCATTAAAAGGTAATGAGAGATGCAGTTGGTTTAGAAGTTGTATTATTCTAAGGTTTAAATATCTGTGCTTAGCAATATTGTTGACGGAATTTCCAGTTCTCTAATTTGCTTCAAATAATCCAGTATTATGGCATAATTTTTTATATTATTCAAAAATAATTCTACCTAAAACTCAAAAAATAAAAGATTTTCAAATAATTTTCAGCCCCACAAAAAATGTATAAAATTTCTGTTGTGCATGCTCACATCAAAGACTGATAAAATTAGGTAGTAGTCCTTTTTATTTCTGGTCAGAATTTTATGGAACCAGGAATAAAACTCAATAAATTTCAAAATTTGCAATAAAATGTAAAATTAATTTAGTAGGAAAAAGTTTTCAATTCTAATTTTTAACAAAATACTTTCTTAATTTAAAAAATTAATAATCTGCAATATAATTGTGAATAGCTTGAGTAGAAAAAATTATTTTTATTTCCAGCATTATATATATCATTTAATTCAGAATACATTGCTCTTTTTATTGAGGAAAAGAGACACAAAATTTGACTAGGAAATTCCATTCTTGAATGAATTCATGAAATTGTATTATATAATGCAGATTTTGAATACGACTATCTTGATTTATTACAATTTTATAGATGTTTTGAAAATAGTGCTTGTGATTGGTTTTACAGAAGTAAAAACTTTAAGATATTACATACATCTTTTTGGTTCTCTATTTAGCTTGTAATTATATGCTGCTTTTAACTTTCATACTTTGACGGACTAAATTTTGGAAAACTTATTTTTTCACATCTTTAAATTTGAGAAAAAAAAATTAAAATAAAACCAATATGTAAAATGTCTTCCTATAAAAATGCAGTGTGATTGAAATTTTTATTGGCAAAGTTCATAATCATTGAATTATTGTAAAACTAAGAGCTCTGAAGCCATAACAAAAACATTAGTAAAAAATGTGCGTATTTATATAAAATTATAGGTAATTAAAATATACAAAATATGATTTAGAATTTAATTTTCTAAGGTTTTTCTAGATTGGAATCATTTATCAGATTTCAGATATCTCTTTTCTAGAAACTAAAACATTGTTCTGGAATGAGGGAATATAAAAGTATGGAAATGTACATATCATTTTTTATTCAACCTATTTCCATTTTATAGCAGATTTAGAAATAGTTGAGGGAAAATCTTTTAGCCATATCATTTATAATTTGGATGAATTTTTTTTTGGAAAAGATTATTTGTCAGAGATCAGAAACAATGGTATTTTATTTTCAACTTAACCGATTTTAAATTTTATTACACATTTTAATTGGGAGTTTTTTTATTTATTTATTTATTTTTTTTTTGCACCATCAAATTCTGACCAGAAGTAAAAAAAAGTTAAAAATATTTTCACAACTCCAAAAAATAAATTTTAAGTGCATTTAAAAAAAATAAAAATTTACATATTTAATAGTAATGTCTTTGACCAAG
>JABUQX010093070.1:77500-82950 GCA_015478945.1 Trachelipus rathkii
TATAAGAGGTATTGCGTGACTAGCTTAGTGTTAACATAAGAAACCACAGTCCCAATTTTTAAAAATTTTACCGGACAAGTTTTCATTCATACCTTAATTAAAGTTTTTATTTTACAGATTTTTAATTTTAAATTTTAAATTTTTTTTTTTAAATTATTAGGAAGCAATTGCCAATTTGCTACGGTTCCAATCCTTATTTCGTATTTTAAAGGATTTTAAGGCACCGCCTTTCCCGGTTTGCCGACAGCTTGATGATCAAAGAAAGGTAAAGTGTTTTTGCAACGGACAACATTTACGGAGAAATTTAACATGAAAATCGCCCTCACAAGTATAACCTGTCACATATGCTGGTAATGAAAATACCAATCCATTAGGGGCCATATACACCCATAATATGATCGGAATGTGATTCTAAAGAGAGTGAGGAAGGCAGGAGAGTTTAAGGGTTCAAAGGACTGAAAACTGAAAAGTGGTCCCAGAAAGATGAGTTCACCCACGAATGAATGTAATCTATCCATGTAACGGAGAGAGTATGTTACAATTCATCTTTAAATGATGATGAGAGTAAGAAAATTTTAAAATTTATGTTAATTGCATAAAGACAAAAGACGTTACTGTATAAGTGCTGTTTTGTCTAAATGTAATAATATAAACTTTCGACAGCGGAACTAACTCTGTTCGAGCATAACTTTAATCCGTTGTTTTGCCAGAATATTAGCCGGACATTTAGGCCTATGATCAATTTTCAATGTTACTGAGGATTCATCTGTATGAGAAGAACCAAAGATTATTATGAATCTCAATGGGATAAAAAAATGAATGAGTCGAGTAATTTCATCATTCTTTGCATCCAAATAGACGTATTAAATATATCCGACAGGGCAGACATATAATATCTCTATGATTCCCAGTCTCCAATAAAAAATGGTAAACTCTATTGGAGTTTATCAAAAAATAATAATTAATAAAATTTTGACTCCTTAACGTAAAAATATAATAAAAAGCAAATAGCTATAATAAGTTACTTAAGAAAATATAAATACTCATGTGGTCGGTACAAGGTGGTTTATCTATGTTCGAAACAAATGACAGAAATTCATTAAGATATAAAAGAGAGGTATCTATGCTCTATACCCGGTGTTGAAATCCATTAAGATATAATGGAGTGGTTTTTATATCATATACACTGGGATGAAACCCATTCATAATAAAAGGGATGGTATCTACGCTCGATACCCGGGGCCGAAACTCATTATATTACAAAAAATAAAAATAAAATGGTCAAAGTCTACGCTCTAAAACCGGGGCTGAAACTCATTCAAAACAAAAAGGGGTGTATCAATGCTTGACAACCGGGGACGAAACCCATTCAAAACAAATTACGGTGGTATCTATGGCCGAAATCCATTCAAAATAAAAATAATGGCATCTACGTTTGGTGCCAGGAACGGCAGACACCTCAAATATAATTAAGTGGATGTTCTCTCTTGACAACCGCTACCGAAACCCATTTAAAATAATAAAGGTGGTATCTACGCTCGATATCCGGGGATGAAACCTATTAAAAAACATTATAATAAAAAGGTGGATGTCTACGTTCGACAACCTCGGCCGAAACCGCGTGGTATCTACGCTATATACCAGGAACCGAAGCCAGTTATGATACAAAATAATGGAAAGATTGATGAGTACACTCAACATCCGAGGCCGAAACCCATTCAAAACAAAAAAAGGTGGCATCTATGCTCAATATTAGGGGCCGAACCCCATTCAAAATAAAAGGATAAAAGGGGTGTTATATACTCTCGATACCCGGGGCCGAAGCAAATCAATAATAAAAATGTTTATGTCTACGCTGGACAACTTGGGCCAAAACAGATTATAATATAAGAGAATTTTACCTATGCCCAATACAAAAAAAGTCACTTGACCCAAAAAAATGAACCTTAAAATTGATTTAATTATAACTTATAATTGCTTAAGATTAAAAGGTCAAAAGGCCTTAAGGCAAAAAAAGATAAAAAGATAAAAATATTTTCTATTTACAAAGAAGTTTTTTAAATAATGGTAATTAAAAGGCCGCATATCCCTGCGGACTACAAGCATCGGCCCGCGTACCGAATTCAGTCATTGAGGATCATCAATCCTGCCGGCAGTAGAAAGCACTGGCTTTATCTTTAAGACACCTTTAATTAAATTAAACATTCACAATTAAACATACTGCATTTTCACTAGAAACTATAGGCACAAAACACACTATTCGCACTATATTTAGCTTTTCTGATCACATTTGTCGTTCCGAATTCAAACTTTGGTATGATGAGCTTGATAGGTCTTGTCCCTTGGGATTTAGTGAAGGAGACTCTGTGACTCTTAGGCTGAAATGTTTGGAGACCCCTGATATAGACCATTACGGACAGTTAACTAACTGGGAGTTAACTTATCAAATTTAACAGTAAGTGATTGTGCTGAAAATCAAGTGCTAAAGAATAAGTACTTCTGTGGTATCAATATATCTGTGCTGATAAAATATAAAGGTTTTTACGCTCAGCACAAATTTCTATGATTGATTGATATGAAAAGGTCGTGTAGTATATATAAAAAGGCAGAAGCCAAAATAAATGTACCTATGATCGATAGAAAATATATATGTGGTTGATACAATATCAAAAGGTCATATAATATAAAAAGGCTTAAACCATACAAAAAGGCCGAATGCAATAATAAAATGCCTGAAACAAAATAAAAGCCGAAGCTACAATAAAAGGCCGTAGCCAATAATAAAAGACCTGATAAAGTTAAAGTCTGAAATGTAAAAAAGACAAATCAGGCGAAATTAAAGGCGATAAAAAGACTTAATTACTGAGGTTAGTACACAATTGGAAACTAGTATTTATGTTTTGATAAAGTAAGTATCTTCAAAGTTTTTTATGAGACGAGTAGAGTCTTTTCTGAATGTGAGATGTACAATAATAAAATTTTATAAACAGCTTGATATTTATTGACATATTTGATATCCCACTATTGTAAAATTGCATGAATGAAATAAAGCAGTGAAAATTGAGGTTGAAGAATAAAAGACATGCAGTCAACTACCTGCTGTGTCAGAATAAGAAATATATTGATATATCTAATAATATATAATATAATAATAGATTAATTACTATTAATAATAATAATAATAATAATCGAAGAAATGAAATTTTTAAGAAGGCATTATAGTTTAATATCATCAAAATAATAAATAATAAAAATATAATAATAAATAATAATAATAATAAATAATATCAATAATAATAATAATAGATAATAATATAAGTAAATAAACTTAATAATATAATAATAATACTATAATAATATAAACACTCAAAATTAAATCTTATTTTTATAAATTAAGCATTCTTTCAAGCACAAGTTGAAATTAATTAATTACAAATGAATTTATTTCTATGACTATTATTTAATATTAATTATTATTACAGAAAATAATAATGAGTGGGCTTACATATATATAATATAATAAATTAAATAATCTATAATAATAATATTTAATTCTTTAATTCAATTATAATAAAATATATGATAATAATTCAGTAATAAAAATACTATAGTACAATTAATAATAATAAGTATCACAAAATGAGATAATAAGCCTGTTCGGTACGTCAAATATCTCATTCAAAATGTAATTGTAATAATAATAATACCAAACAGCATATAATAATCAAATATCATTAAATGTTAGAAAAGCTAACATATAATGGGAATAATAGAAAACCATAAATAAGTAATCATGTTTTAACATTAATAATAATAATAATAATAATAATAATATAATAATAAAAAAAATTGGCATCATTGCAGAATCATAGTGTTGCCATAATTATAATACATATTTTTTTTAATACAAACGAATAAAAATATCTTTAAAATTATTAACATTTTAGGAAGAGGTATGATGTCGGGAGGACAGAAGATTCAAATGAGGGGAGAGGTGCATCCTTAAAACAGTGATGTGGTGTTCCCCAACTAGCAGTATACAGATTCGCCAAAATTCAATCTAATCAGTCATAAAACTTAACTTTTGGCGAAAGAAAGTTTTGAATGTTTTCTCTGACTGTCAACAAGAAAGCTCAGATCAAACATCTGTGTTTTTTGGTCTTCTGTTTACTTATTTATATAACTATTTGCAGTTTGGATGGCTTGAGGTGTTTATCTGATTCCCTTTATTGCTCTCTCTCTAGGGTTTAAAAAATTCTCAATACATTAATTCTTATGAACCAAAGTTTATGAGGACAAGAAGAGAGAGAGAGATAGAGAGAGATGACGAGAGAGAGCAGAATGAGACGATAGTTAGGTGGCCAACAAAGAGATAAGAATGGATGAGAGTCATCGTGAAGCAGAAAAGATGCTTATCCAGACTTTCAAAATTTGAGAATGCTGAAGATAAGTAAGCAAGTAGAGAAATGTCAAACTGATTTCTACGATAGGGTAGAGGAGTAAGTAGAGATGAGAGAAAGGGTAGTTCCTAGATTATCTAGGATGTTTAGTGAGGAGAGGGGGAGAAAAACGTAAGAGAGGAGAGAAGAGAGGCGAGAGAGAGGCGAGTGTCACAGTAAAGAGAGGAATAGTCAGAGAGGGGAGGAGAAAGGATAGAAAGAGAGCCCAAAGGAAGATGGATAAGAAAGAAAGAGAGAGAAGAGCTTCAGAAGAGGAAGAGAGAAGAGAGAGAGAGAGGGGAGGTGATGGAGACTAGTTGTTGGAGCCCTTCAAAGACGTGATTGGTACCGACACAATTCGCAGTGAAGACTCACGAGAGAGAGGATCAGTTGTTAAGAAGAAGCAATCATTCAATAGTATACATTGGAAACACTGAAAATAACAACTGAATTGGGTCTCATATCAATGATTATATAGTCATAGTGGTCTAAGTGTTAAACTGAATTATGTTCAATACAGAGTTAAAACATTATGCGAAGGGTGTGATTGTGATAATCATGTACTGATATATGGTTTAAGAAATTAAATGTTTTGAGAACGACCTTCTAGCATTTTATTTACTTGTACTTATTTACCAATTTTAGATATATAAAATATCGATAGTCGTTTCGTTGGTTTTCAAGTTTTTTGTATTCGCTCGGAATTTAATCGGGTTCTTTATGTACACGATGGAAGCTATAAACTTACCTATATGTCTACATAAATTGTTGTTGATTGGTTTATTTTAAAGAATAGTATTACTGGTTTGTGACTCATTAAGAGAGAGGGCTGGATTGCACATGCCCGGCATTTTTTAATAACGAACTCTGTGGAAGGGAACCTAAACCATTGGACTATCTCTCCACTAATCCTAGATAATCGCAAATCCTATTTATTAAACCTGGGATTCATTTCTAGACGGTTTAAACCATCTTTCATTTTTTTTTTAAAATGGACGAATACCCACGGGT
>JABUQX010093071.1:2500-7500 GCA_015478945.1 Trachelipus rathkii
AATACAGAAATCCAAACAGAAGCAGAATGCATCTCAAACAAAAAAGTGAAAATGCGTTTAAACAGAGTTTAAACGACCATTTGATAGTGCTCACAACGGTGCACTACAAATAATGACGGTTGAGGAAGATAAAATTATTTCTTGCAGCTCAAAGAGAAAAAGGTAGACGTGGCTACATGGGACAATTGATAGAAAAGCTCTTCCTAGAGAAGTTAGAAAACGGAAAAGAGAGGAGAGATTGAAAGCTTAAACAAAACGTGAAGAGATAAGGAAGAAGAAAATGTCTGTAGTTGTAGAATTTAGCTCAAGTTCTAATAGCGATACTTCAAACTCTAATACTGATTCACACGACAGTGATGAACCCAAACCCAAACCTTCATCTAGTGGACAGTGCAAGAAAAAGCGTATTGTGACACCTAATGTGGCAATGACACTGGACAGGACAAAAATAAGTGATCGCAGTGCTTTTATGGTGTTGGCATCCACTGTTAATGTCCTTGGAGTCGATGTTGATGACGTTGTTTTGAGTAGAAGTACATTGCAGAGAGAAAGAAGAGCTCGACGTAAAAAAATAGCTGAGGATATAAAACAGAGTTTTGCAACAAATGTACCATTGACTGTACATCGGGATGATAAAATTCTCCCAGATATCACTGGTTTCACAAATACAGAGAGGTTATCTATACTAGTATCAGCAGAAGGTAATTCAAAACTCTTAGCAGTCCAAAACTTTGTTCAGAAAGGGTATTGATATTGCGAATGCTGTAATTAAATGTTTGGAAGGATTGGAACTTGGAAATACATATACAGGCCATGTGTTTTGACACCACTGCCAGCAATACTGGTAATAAGCAAGAAGCCTGCACTATAATAGAATCCAAGCTTGGGCGATCACTGCTTAAACTGACCTGTCGACATCATATTTATGAAATAATAATTTAGGATGTACTTGACAGGTGCCTTGGAGCACCTGCTGGACCAGAGACACAACTGTTTAAACGATTTCAGACCAGTTGGGAAACAATAAATAAAGACAATTATCAAACTAACAAATCGAGCATTCCAGAGAAAGAGGCAATTGTTGCGTTCTGCAAACAGAAATTGAAGAAAATGAATCCAAGAAAAGGATTATGTGAACTTTTGAGTTGGGACTATTTATAATTCTTGGAGACGCTTCCGTCCTAAAGGAGTTCATTTTTGAAAACCAGGTGCTAATGCATCGAGCAAGATGGATGGCACGAGTTTTATATGCCATAAAAACGGTACTATTTCAGAGTCAAATCAAAATGACTAGAAGAGAACTCACTGGACTGGAAAAATTTGTTCGGTTTGCAGTCATCTTCTATGGGCGCAATTGGTTTGCAGCACCTAGTGCGTCAAAATTACCAAGAAATGACCTACAATTTCTCCAGAAACTTAAGGATTATGGCGAAAAAGAGGTATCTGCAGTTGCTGCAAAAGTTCTCTATCGGCACTTGTGGTACCTGAACGAGGAGGTGGTGCCTCTAGCATTCTTTGACGATGAATTCAATAATGATATGAGGCTGCAAATGGTTCAAGCTTTAGATAAGTTATCTGTTGAAAGGCTTTTCAACAAAATTAGTCTTGATTATATGGATAAGGTTGTTTCAGAACACACACTGGCAAGTTTCATTACATCAAAAAGCAAACTTTCTTCGAGAAGTTGTCACTCCCAACATCATTTCTTCAATCCAATCCTTCAGAATGAAGTAAAAATTAAGGCAAAAAACTATGTAGAAAAAATGAATGTTGTTAATGATAATGCTGAAAGGGCTGTCGCTTTAATACAGTCCTTTAACACCCATCTTACAAAAAATGAAGAGCAGCTGCAGTGTATCTTGCAGATCGCAGAAAAGCACAGAGATGTGTTTTCAAAATCAACAAAGTCTGAAATGAGAAAGGAACCTTTGGCGTAATTATTAGGTGTACCTTGTGATTTAGGCTACTGGGAATACCACGTTAAAAAAAAACGCGCCGGCTGTCGTTACCCATGTGGTGTGTGCGAATTCGACATTTAAGACATTTTAAAACACATTTCAGGTGCCTGGCGGCAGCACTAAATCATTGATTAATTTTTGGAAGAAATTCAGTGTGCGGGCTTCTTTTGCAAACAGTAACAATATTAGGGGTATGCCAACTCATTTTCGGAATTTTTGTTTTTTTGCCTATCATATATATATAATATACATATATATATTATAGTATATTATATATTATATTATTAATATATATTATATATATATTATATAATATATATATATAAAATATATATTATATATATATTATATATTATTAAATATATATATATATATATTTATATAAATATAATATATTCTTTACTTACTTCAGCTCCCAGGAAGGCATTTATCTGCCTGTCAGTGCGAGTAGTCTCCTCCATCCATCTCTATCTGCGAAGTCGCCATTTCTTCTCATTCCCATGATGTTCGGGATGTGATGCCTTTCCAGCACCTCCTACACTTCGTCTCTCCACCTTCTTCTCGGTCTCCCCCTCGGTCTCCTGCCTCCCGGCCCCCACTCCCAAAACCTCCTCGCCACTCTCTAATCCTCCATTTTCTCCAGATGTCTCAGCCACCCCATTTTGGCCTTTTCTATCTTATTTTTTATCGCACATACCTCTGCTCTCTCTTTTATATGTTCATTTGTCACTCTACCTATTCTAATCTTTCCCAGCATTACCCTCAAGGGTCTCATCTCTGCTGCTTGTAATCTGCTTCTTGCAATTGTGTTGGTCGTCCAACTCTTCGCACCATACATCAATATCGGCGTCAAAACATTCTCAAAAATGATTCTTTTCTCCTGCAGGGGCACATTCTGATTCTTCACCAAAGGATAGAAAACGTTCACCCTTATTAGGTATTCTCCTGCTCTATCGGCGATATCTTCCCCTGCTCCTCCCCTATTGCTGAACACACTTCCTAACTACCTAAAACTTTTTACCTCTTTTATGTTACTACCATTTACCTGGATATTTAAACTCTCTAACTCTCTCTCTCTCTCTCTCTCTCTCTCTCTCTCTCTCTCTCTCTCTCTCTCTCTCTCTCTCTCTCTCATAAACACCGTCTTCTAATTATTTATTTTCAGGCCTTCCTCTTCGAAACACACACTCCACCTTTCTACTAGTCCCTCCTCCATGTCTTCCTCTTTCAAGCTCCAAAAAGCTATATCGTCGGCGTATGCCAAAATACGCCATTCATTGTTCCTATCCCATTTTGCTTTAAAATTACTTATAACCTTATCTAAATATGCAATAAACAACAGAGGCGATAAAACCCTCTCCTGCTTCATCCCTGTTCTCACTTGAAACTACTTCTCATTTTCATGTTCCGTCCTCACCTCGCCACTCTCTAATCCTCCATTTTCTCCAGATGTCTCAGCCACCCCATTTTGGCCTTTTCTATCTTATTTTTTATCGCACATACCTCTGCTCTCTCTTTTATATGTTCATTTGTCACTCTACCTATTCTAATCTTTCCCAGCATTACCCTCAAGGGTCTCATCTCTGCTGCTTGTAATCTGGCTTCTTGCATTGTGTTGGTCGTTCCAACTCTTCGCACCAATACATCAATATCGGCGTCAAAACATTCTCAAAAATGATTCTTTCTCCTGCAGGGGGCACATTCTGATTCTTCACCAAAGGATAGAAAACGTTCACCCTTATTAGGTGATTCTTCCCTGCTCTATCGGCGATATCTTCCCCTGCTCCTCCCCTATTGCTGAAAACCACCATCCAAACTACCTAAAAAGCTTTCTACCTGCTTTTATGTTTACTACCATTTTACCTGGATATTTAAACTCTCTAACTCTCTCTCTCCTCTCTCTCTCTCTCTCTCTCTCTCTCTCTCTCTCCTTCTCTCTCTCTCTCTCTCTCTCTCTCTCCTCTCTCCTCTCTCTCTCTCATATACAACGCGTCTCTGCTTATTTATTTTCAGGCCTTCCTCTTCGAAACACACATTCCACCTTTCTACTAGTCCCTCCTCCATGTCTTCCTCTTTCAAGCTCCAAAAAGCTATATCGTCGGCGTATGCCAAAATACGCCATTCATTGTTCCTATCCCATTTTGGCTTTAAAAATTACTTATAACCTATCTAAAATATGCAATTAAACAAGCAGAGGCGATAAAACCCTCTCCTGCTTCATCCCTGTTCTCACTTGAAACTACTTCTCATTTTCATGTTCCGTCCTCACCTTGCACTTACCAACACCTCGTAAAAGCTCTTAATTGCATTCATCATTATCCCCGAAACTCCAAATTCTTTCTCTAGACATCCCAACAACCTATCTCTAGGCACTAAATCAAAGGCTTTTTGTAAATCATGAAATCCACGCTCACCCCAACATTAAATTTCCATGTCTTCTCTACAATCTGTCTTAAACTAAAGACCAGATCCGCTGTTCTCCTATTCTTCCTATAGCAGTGCTGTTCCTCTCCCAACTTTGCTTCTATCTTCCCTCTTAGTCTTCTCTCTAACATTCTTTCATACACTTTTACTATATGATTTATTAGGGATATACCCCTGCAATTTTCACATATACCAAAATCTCTTTTCCCATATATATCGGCACAATTATTGTTCTCCCCCACTCCTCCGGTACTCTCCTATTCCTCCAGTACCTATTCAGTAGCTTTAGTATATACCTCTTTGTTTGAGCTCCCACCTCCTTCACTACCTCTACCCACACCATCCTCACCAAGCGCCTTCCCATTTTTCATCCTCACAATAGCCTCCTCGAACTCTTGCTCCGTAAACTCCTCATCACCCTCCATATCCTGCATCCGGAAACCATCCTCCTCCCTCAGCACTCTCTCCTCCCTCTCTACGTCAACAAAGACTCAAAATATCCAGTCCATCTCTTATTTATTTCCTCGGCTGTCACCATCACCTCTTCTTGCGCATTTTTTATGTTACTCAACTTCTTTTTATCTTTCCTGTATGATCTTGCTAGACATATAGCAAAGA
>JABUQX010093071.1:15000-41438 GCA_015478945.1 Trachelipus rathkii
TTGCCAAACCTATTCTAGATATTTTTTAAATTATTATATATATATTATTGTGATTATATGAGTGGTATATAGAGTGTTGTACAGAAGCATGGTGTCTACCAGAGAGCTGCTGATCTAATTAATTGTACTTCGAACCCTCACAATTATATCGTAAATGTATATATCGCCTTCGATATTATATATATATTATATATCATATATATATATATATAGTTATATATATATTATATATTATATTATAAATTATATATTATTGTATATATTATATATTTATAATATTATTAAGATTAATTATAATATAATAGTTATATTATAATAATAATTATAGTATATATATATTGTATATATAAGTTATAGTATATATTATATATATATATCTATATTTATATATATTATAATATATATATATATATTATTAATTATATATAAAATATATATATATAATTATTATAATATATATATTATATATATATATATATATAAGGTAGTGTACACACGTTTATATATGGTATAAGTATATTATAATATATATATATATATATATATATATATACATTATATATATATATAATATATATATATATATAAATATATATATATATGGAGGTTTGAATATTATGTGGTTTATAAAGTGGTGTGAGTATATAGTGTATATGATAGTGAGAGTATATATAATATGAGGTGAGTAGGTAGTATATATATGATTATATATATATATATATATATATATATATATATATATATATATATATATATATATATATTATATATACACTCTTTTTTATAATTATATTTATATATAAATATATTATATATATTATATAATATATATATATATATATATATATATTTTATATATATTTATATATATATATATATATAGATATTATATATATTAATATTATATATATATAATATATTATATATATATATAATATATATATATATATATATATACATATATATATATATATTATATATATATATATATATAGAATATATTATATATATATAAAATGTTTATAAATATATAAAATATTTTAGAGAGAGAGTGAGGGGGGGGGGGGGGGAGGGGGGGGGGGAGAGAGAAGAGAGAGAGAGAGAGAGAGAGAGAGTTCGTGTACAGGATCCACCACGGCCTACAGGGAAGTGGCGACACTGGGTCGAAAAATCAACTCAATAAGGGGGTCCTGGCTCATACTTATTTTAAATGTCGTAAATAAAATTTAAATGGTGAAACAAATATTCAGTCAAAAAATAAATAAAAAGATGTCCTTACATTATATAGTCCTAATGTCACATAAAATTAAATGTTGTTAAGAATATTTAGTTCTTGGGGATAAGAAAAGATAGTTACTATCAAAGTGGGAGGATTCAGACAAGATATGGGATAACCTTTTAGGTGATACGGACCACAGAGTAGGAAAATGACGACGGTGAATGGGGTCCAGTGGAGGTCAATCAATGACGATATGGTGAACAGATTTCAGGGCATGGTGAAGGCAAAATTTGCAAATGGGAGGGGGACCCCGTGACATGTAGTGGCTGTGAGTGATATTGGTATGGCCAATGCGGAGGCATGCAAGTATCACCTCGTTCAAGCGCTTCCGCCGGCGAGAAGACCACTCACCAATGTTAGGCTTTACACTTCTAAGCTTCTCTCCTTGCTGATCACTCGCCCATCATTCCTGCCAGTAAGACCGGAAGCCTTGACCCAGAGCAGGATAATAATTAATCAGTTGATGAGAGGTGACCTTGTCGAATGGCATCCGGAAGGTACCTAGAAGGCGGCCATTCTGGCCTCTCTGTCAGCGATTTCACTGCCAGTTACCCCTACGTGAGAAAGGATCCAACAAAGTGTAATTTGTTTCTTGCGAGAGTGGAGCAATAGAAAAAATTGTTGTACAATAAATGACAAGTGTGGTCTTGGTTAAGGAGCAAAATTCGAGACAGGGCAATCATTTTGGGTATTAATTCTGCCGTAAAAAATTAAAGCATGAGGTGGGAGGGTATGGGAGAGGTTGCGGTCAGAGAAGACACCAGATGCACCCATAGTGTTCCCTGTTTTAGAGCTTCAGTAAACACTGGAATAAATTCACCGTGAACTGCGGAATGAGATAGGAATGATACCTTTAACAAGGCAGCGGAGTGGCTAGATTTGGAGAGAGGTCAGGACAAGGTAGATAGTGGGAGCAGGGAATAGCCAAGGTGTATACCCTTCATCATAAGAGAACGGCATCACCTTTTGCAAAGGGATTTTGAGGAAGTTAAGGATGCCATAAATTGTGTTTGCAAATGGCCAGTAAGGAGGATTCTGAGGTATCTCCCGCAGAGTTGGTGGTGTCAGAGCAGACGGTATTGAGTTTTGAAAGCAAAGATAACTTGTGCACATGATGTATTCCCTTCGAAGAGAGAGTAGCATCACATCGGATTCAACTTAAGGGTAACCTCCGGGTACGATCAGAATCGCCAGTGAGATACGGCTAGCCTCGCTTTGGATGGGATCTAACTGATGTAGTAGAGTTGGGGAGGCCAGACCGTTTATTACGCAGTCATAGTCCAGCTTCGATCGGATTAGGGCGATGTAGAGACGTAAAAGAGACCTGACATCAGCACCCCAAGAATTTGTGGGAGATGACGTAATAGTTCAAGCACGCGATGACAAGTCTTTTTCAGGAGTTTAGTGTGTGGTGCATATGTTAAGTGGTCATATAGAATGAGTCCTAAAAATTTGACTTATGAAGTTACAGGAATGGGCGAACCACATACGGTTAGGTTCGTTGGAGGAAGGTAGCAGGTTCTTCGATTTCCTTTTTTATTAAAATGCTGCTCAGGTTTTTGTGGGTGAAAAGCGGAAGTCATGGGAGTTACCCCATTGTGAAATATTCTCAATATCTAGATGAAGTTTTCGTTCAAGAAATGGCATCCTGGCACCGGCAATATATAGCACAAGATCATCAACATAGAGAAAAAAATCGACTGTCGCTGGGATAGAAGTAACGATGTCAATATCCAATTTGTTGGAAAAATCCAAAAGAAAGGGGGGGGCAAATAGTAATACATTTAGAAACTTACCCTGTGGAACACCTTTATCCCGAGTAAAATGGTGTGATAGAACAGAAGAGCATCTAACCTGGATGGATCTATTTGACAGAAGTCATTTAATAAAAAGAGGGGGCTGTCCTCGGAAATCGAGCGAGTGAAATTTAAGGAGAACCCCAGTTCTCGACGTTATGTCATAAGCTTTCTCAAGGTTCTAAAAAAGACCAAGAACTATCCCACTAGTTGAGAAGGCTTCCCGGATGTCATGGTCCAGTTTTAACAGGAACGCTTTTTATGGAAGCCAAACTGGAATTTGAAAAAGCCTGGTGAATCTCCAGAACAGGGAGGAGGTGGCCTAAAATCATTTTCTCCATTAATTTACAAGTATGACAGTGCAGCGAAAATTGGTTTTTGGTTTCCGCCAACTTCGGATCTTTCCCAGCTTTGGGAATAGGGGTTACAAAAGCTGTAATCCAAATAGATGGAAAAGAGGATTCTATCCAGTTCTATTGTGCAGATCTAGCAAAACGCTAGTGCAGAAGGATTGAGTCAACGGATCAAAGGCATTATGTGAACAAAAATTAAGTCCCTGGCTAAGGGCACCGTCTTGCTATTCGCCATTGCAGTTTGATACTCCGCAAGTGTAAAAATACGGTGATAGGTATGATCTTGCCCTTTCGCTGTTGAAAAATCTGGGGGTGCAGTGTTAAATCTTAATTTTTGAAAGGCTTTAGGATAGCACAAAGAGCTCGAGTGGCTAGCAAAACTATAGCCTAATACATCTGCAACAGCTGCTGGAGCAGAGTTCGTATCGGTTATATTAGTCCCGTAACGGAGGACTGTGGGTGAAGTTTTGTTGGAGCTCTGCAAGATATTTATCTGACAAATTTTCCACACTGAGAAAGGCGGCGTTGTGGAGTTGACAGTCGAAATATTAAGTTCCCGGAAAGTATTTTTACCCTGTTTGGCGATTTAAATATCGATGAGATCTCGCCAGCATCTGGGGTTTAAAGATCATGTTTGAGGGGGTGCGGTTCCTTTTGTATTGCCAGTAGAGTTTTTTCTTCTCTCGTTAAGCTTGTTCACACTCTTAGGACCACCAAGGGGTTGCCGAACGCCTATCTGCGGAAGATCGCGGAATGCAAGTTTCCGCTGCTGTGATGATAACTTGATGAAAGAAGTTACAATCTATCAACAGTTGGAAACCGATTATTGAAGGAGAGAGGAATGAGGATAAATGTGTATGTATCTAAACGTTCATATATAAATATTCCTGTGTTGCTTCCAGGAAAAGAGTTAGGAGATCAACAATGATTCTTACACTTAGACGAGTGGTGACAAGAAGTGACGTAGATTTAAGCTCCCAGTATAAAAACCTGAAGTGGGGAAGCTGCTTAAAAAGGTCAGCTAAGTCAGTCTTTGTAAACTCACTATGGGAGTCAAGTAGATCGAACAGACAGTGAGATCGATGAACCAAATGGATACGGTGCTGTCACTGCATAAAGGTCTGTTGAAGAGGCGACTGGAGAATAGGGGAGACTTATGAATGAGAATTATTATTGTCGCTCTTTCTATAGAGTTAGCGGGCGATTTGTATTCCGACGGTTGGAAGAAGTGGC
This sequence comes from Trachelipus rathkii, assembly GCA_015478945.1. Classification (NCBI taxonomy): domain Eukaryota; kingdom Metazoa; phylum Arthropoda; class Malacostraca; order Isopoda; family Trachelipodidae; genus Trachelipus; species Trachelipus rathkii. The sequence continues at coordinate 19,662 of JABUQX010093071.1, forward strand.
GATAAAACATAGTTCAAGTTCCTGCAAATATATGCACTTTGGTGTACATATGTTAATTGGTTGAATAAGTTCTTCAAAATTAGAAAAGTAGCCCACGAAAAAAATTTTTCCATTATTTTTTTTTTTTAAAATTAAGGGGGGCATGCTAGTTGTTATTATATTAAAGGATTGCCTTTGTTGAGACATTCGTCTCTGTGCTGGCTTAGTATAATATTGGAGTGTGGATAAATTAAGGAGTAAAGGCTTTAGACGTGGGTCCCGACGAGGATGATCAATAAATTCCGAGTCCCGACATGAGGAAAATTTGTAAACATTAGTAACAGGAAATCTTTTCTGCTGTAGATTTCTTAGAATGACTTAGAAAATCTTCATCTGTCTGTTGTTAAAAGAGTAAAATAGTTCATTTGGGTTGGTTTCTATATTTCATCGGAATGGAAAACAAGGGATGTTTCGTGAGAGAAGTTAAGGATGACAAGATTGTGTTTTGATTTCGGGTAGTAGCTTGAACGAGATAGGACCCATTCTTCATTAACGTGGGCTGGGGGGTCCTATTTCCTAAAGTTTTCAAGTGCATTCGCTAAGAATGATGGTTCTTTGCTCAGCAAGAGCTTTGGAGGTAGTGGATATCGCACTAAGTAATACATCGAGAATGATATGTGTTGTCAGCGGGGGTATATATATATATATAGATAGTGTGAGTGGTGAGTAATATATATGTGGTTTCTAACAGATGTTACGACACGGACACAAATCTGGTGAACCGGAAGAGTCTGCAGTGGCAGAATGACCCGACGAACCTTCCGGTCAGAAGACGCAAAGATGCATAGTGGTATAAACAAATTTCGCACACACAGACTAGAGAAACACAAGTTGACAGACCACTCACTATACTTCAGGAGACAATTAGTCATCCGAACCTTTAGTTTGCAGCAGAGTTATTGAGATACGGAGTGATTGCGCTGTGCCATAGTGAGCGTGATAAGATCCACTCACTCGATTATATGTAGACTGAGTATGGCCATTCCAGTGATGTATGATGAGTGTGATGTAGTGGATATGTACTGATATCGTCCTTATTGATATTGATATTCTCTGTGTAAATGTGCAATTCGCAGTATGTATATAGATGTAAATTACTGTTAAATTCTGTAATGTTGATGGTAGGTTCTGTATGTATGTATGCTATGTATGTATGTTATTATGTATGTATGTAAATGTAATTGATATATGTATTCTTAGTCTCGAATACTCTCCTATGTCTATTGAATTAGGTTCCTTCGACGAAGGTTCATATACGACACATAATAGATAAGTCTCGGCCTCCATGGTGATGATGGAACTCCTCATGCTGAAAAATATATGGTCTTGAGAGCTTACTGTAGCCGGCTCGCCGTGGACACGCTGGACCTTCACAAACAAACCGTAGACAAAGAGTCTTTTAGTTGTAGTATAAGCTGGGGTAGTTCTTATTTAAGATAGTATCTAGCGGGTGTATATGGTAGTAAAATAACATTATCTAAACCTGTGATAGTCTCGCGTGCACCAATCACAAACGGTTGATATATGGTGACTTTGTCACACTTCATTTAATAGCACAGATTTGTAGCCGCAGGTATTTCCCTCCATACGAAATAATGTTATTTTTGGCGTTCATAATCTAACCTCTCTGGCCAAAAAAAAAAAAAATATATATAATAAATATAAATAAATAATTGGAATAATTTGAAATATGGGGTGTATATATATATATATATATTTAGATGAGAGAAAGAAAGTGAAAGAGTGTGAACTACGAGTAACAGAAATTAATAAGGTAGAGAGAGAAAATAGAGCAGAAAGTGTCAACCATGTAGGGATATGTGATGAGACTATAGCAGTATACTCAGTAGACAGTAAATACTTACGTAAGTGTGCAATCATACTAGATGCTAGGCGTCACAGTCCTCCCTCGCGAGAATGCACCTGGATCAGATGTGCCAGAATACAGCACTAATATATTGTTCTGGTCATAACTTATTGTCTATGAGTCTCCATGGCTTTATATGTATTATACTCAAAGAAGTATCATATATACTCATTAATATAAATGATATCAATACCTCCTACTTTACTATGTGATTTAATTATTATTTAATATATTATTATTATTAATTATTATTATTATATTATTTAATTATATATATTAATATATTATTATTTAATTTATTATTTATTATTATTATTAATTATTAATTAATATCATATTATATTATTTAAAGTTACGCATCTCTCAAAACATTGTACTTAATATTTGTATTATTATTCATATAGTTATTATTATAATTATTATTATTTTTAATTATATATTATATATTAATTATAGTTATTTAATTTATATATAATATATTATTAATTATATATTAATTAATTTATTATTATTATATAATTATTATTATAGTTAGGATGTATCTTATGTGGTGTATTTTATGAGTTATGATACAAGTCTCTATGGTGATTGCTAGATATTCAATCTCTCATATTATTATGATTTTATGTCTTATTAATTCCGTATTTAGTATCTTCATTACACTCTCTTAGTTATTATTATTATACTCTATTCTTAACTTGTATGAATTTCATTATATATTATTGGAAAAATTTTGAATACCTATGAGATTAGATAACCTTCACATTAATTAATCTCCACAATCATACTGTAATTTGGTAAAGTATTATCATAATATCCAAGATTCACATATTTTCTATAATAAAATTCTAACTTCATTTTCACATAATAATATAGTTTGTCTGCTCACTCAACATATAGAGTGTTACTTTCTTGTGACTTCAAACTCATTATTTCTTCATATAGGAATAATATATATATAAAGTATATATATATACTTATATAATATATATATATTATATATATATTAATATTAATATATATATATATATATATATATTAAATATATATATATATATTATAGATATATATATATATATATATATATATATATATATTAATATAATATATAATTAATATATATATATATATTATGTTATATATAATCTCTATATTATATATATAATATATATATATATAATATAAAGGACTCAAATATTACTTAACGGGACACGGAACGGGAGATCGGATCAAAAAAAATAAAAATTATATGTATAATATATGATACATAATATATAATATTTTCATTAATTAGGTGAAATGATAGCTAGGTAAGAGGCAAGTTAGCTTTAGCTTATAGGTTAGGTTATATAAGTTATATATTTAGGTTAGGTATAGGTTAGGTTAGGTTTACAAAAAAAGGATAAGAACAGGTTAGGTTTAGGTTAGTTAGGTATATTAAGGTATAAGGTTTAGTTAGTTTAGGCTAGTAGTAATACCCTTTATATACTAAATGTTTACTTAACTTATTTATAATAACAATTAAATACTTATGTGATATCATCTGATAAATAATGATATGCATAATCAATATATTAGAAAAATAAATTAGTTACATTATCTTACTTATATTAATAATAACTTTATTTTATCAAAAACATATGCATATTATATTTCCTGTCAGAGAGTTTTGCCCTCAACCCTAAGAAAACTGTCATATCCTATAGTAGTAGGAGAAATGGTTATCGGTATATGGCCAGTTCAAAAATTCGAACTTTCTTTTAGCATTGTCTACACACAGAGAGTGGCCGACTTCTACCTATCCCCTCCTATATGATATACACACAAAATACACTTTGTGTCTGATCTAGCTGATATAATGATGGCTGACTTGCGCTCTTCTGACATACAAAAGTGAGTGAAGAAAACCGATAAGACTAAACAGAGATAACTATTATATACTTTTGTAAGTTTATTCAACTCATAGTCCTAAAACTAATATAATTATTTACAAAGTTACAAAGTAATAGGTTCATATATACTTGATGGTTGTTACATTGCTTAAGTGTAATGATAGTAATGGCTCACCACTTGATGAAAAGAAGTGCATATATCTCTTTTCACTTATAGGAATGAACACATCACAAACAACAACAATCATAGAGGAGGATCATTTCGTCAGGTGATTCAATTAGTCTGATCTTTTCTATTATACGATCTCATATATAAATAATATTGTCACCGTTAGTATTCAATATTTCTTAGGTCATCTTCATTATACAATATTAGAATGTAATATAATCAATTCATACGCATATCGTTCAGATACAAGTAAAGTGAGTTTAGAGCAGTTATATTTGTATATTTTTTTCACGGCACATGTGTCTTATTGTTAACATTACTTGAACAATTTATCTCGGTGCTATTTTATTGAAAATCTTCATATTTCATCTGACGCCGATTTTAGCCCTCTCTACGTGTAGAAGCTGCATGAAGTGATAATTTTTTATTTGTAAATCATAGCGGGTCCATCAAGTATGACTATGAATACAAGGTCAAAATATATATAAAATTAAAGCGTACTCTCTGAATAAGTGTTATTCGTCATTTGCTTAGTTAGCATTTTAGCACTTCCTGTCTCACTGCATTGTAAATTGGTATTCATGAAGTAACTTGACTTCTTTTATATGATGATGTTATTAATACTCACTATAACGTCAGTCCTAAGCTCGATGTGGAGCGCTACTCTTTCGCTCTATTAGATCACTCAGTTTTGCAAGATGTTTAATGATGCATCATTTTGTTTGAGTATATCTTCACTAATATTGCTCATGGTAGAATGTAGATTTAACTCCTTGAGATAAAAAAAAAATATACTAATATATATAAATGTATAAACAAATAAATAAATTAATTAGTATATAAGATCGTTTGCGAGTCATGATAATCAGCAGAAGGATACATATAGTTCTTGCACCTCGTCTCATTATGCATTTGTAGATTACTAATAACTTTTGCCTCGATTATGAGTAACTTCATTAGTAAGCTATGAGTAAGATATATGTATTATGATATGTAATTCATGCGATCTCACTATTATTCTTAGTATTTTCTATTTATAAAGACAATTATTTCAGTATATGCATTAAAGTGATTGCTCTATGACTCAATTATGTGCGTTTGAGATTTGTAGTGACTATCATATATCTGATTACTATTGATTGATAATTGATGACTCTCAAGATATAATATTATATTAAGCTATATGGTTGATTTTTTGTCTCTATCAAGGTTATTGATGATTATCCACACTGGAAATGTGAATACTCAGTAGCATATTAATTTATTTATTGAGTTACCATCATATTTCTGGCTTAAGCCTCGATAATGATATTGATAATGTAGATCATCTATTTGTGAATAAGTTCATTTATATCTCTATTATTCCATTATTATATATCTTCTCTCTGCTATATTGCATGATTCATTCTACTCTTGGTGTGAGAACTCTTACGTCTGATACGAGTTCAGGGATCACAGCAAAGAAAATGTTGGTAGGGCTATTCTCACTGTACAGCATATCGCTCTCACTCGCATGCGCACGCTACTTTCAGATGTACTCAGTCTACACGAAGTTTATTGCGATAGATGAACACGTTTCGCTGACTAGGTTGATGTTTTCTACGATGTTTATCAATCATGGAAACTTGTAGCAAATTCATTACATGGCAATTCATCTCTCTGTGCTTCATTAAATATATTATATATATCACGTAAGAAATATCTCTGACGTAGTGAGCTGTTCTATTAAAAGGATATGACGTACGTCTTAAGAGATATCATACTACACACCATGATCTTTTAGATGTGAGAAAAGAGAGATTTCCAATTATTAAATTCTCTGCAATTTTACTATCCGTTACTTGGTGTTTTTTTTCGTTCTTAAGTATTTGTACCACGCAATCTCTTGTGTGTTATCAAGACTAGACAGTGTAATAGTACATGCATATCAGTTATATTGTATTATAGAGTTTAAATCTGCTAACTCTATCTTAGAGCCATCATAGCCTTCATTGGATAATCTAGTTTACATCTATTAAATCTCACCAAAGTTGTCTTTCATCTCTTCTTTGATTCAGTGATCTTAGATTGATCCATGTATATTGTATAATGCTTATGAATGGGATTTTCTTAATTCTAAATATCGTCATTCCTTATCCGTAGATACAATTTATACGGCTTGAATATAAATGATATAATTACACTTTAGCCGATGTCATTGGCATACTCATTAATCGATTATAATCCTGAACCACACCGGGTGAGGAGGCCTATTATACGCTCAGTAATGCTTCAATAAGTTCATTCTTCGTAATAACGTTTACACAATGCTATATATCTATCAACATTATATTAAATTCAGTAAATTTGTCTATAAGACTCGTGAAGTAGTGTGAATAATCTTCTCATAATGTTACTGACGCGATTAGTATATCGCTATAGGACTCTAAAAATAGATCTCATATATATATATACTATAATAATATAAATCAAGTATACTGATACACTAATAGTCGCATATAAGTTATAACATGATATCAATGGTGTAGCGTATTATTAATTCACATTCAGCATGTGTTATCCTGAAGTAAGTGAGATGTGATATGAAATTTTTTTTAAAAAAAAATATTTCTAGCGAATGGGGGAATTTTATGCGTAATACATTTGAAAATAAGTCCGTATATCAGGTCAGCTACATAATAGTATATATATATTAATATATTATATATATATACTATACTATATTATTATATAATAATTAATATATATATATATTAATATATATATATATATTATATATATATAATTAATATATATAATATATAATAAATATATAATATATATATATATATTATATAATATAATATATATATATATATATATATAATATATAAATATTATATATTATATACGGCCCTCATGTCTATTATCTGTGGACTAGATGTAGCCGAAGTCAATATCTCTTTACATAATTTACGTATATACGATAAGAAAATGTATATAATTAGTATTATATATATATATATGGTCAGCGTGTTAGTATATCGGCATAGGTATCTACAATAAGAGTCACTTTGGAGAAAAGGAACTACAAATGAACATTAAGAAAACAGAAGTAATGATGATGAGCAGAGAGATGAAAGAGGGCTGGGATATTGTGCTGAATGGAGAGTGAGAAAAGTGAAAATTTATATATCTGGGTGGATTATATACAGAGGACGGAGGGTGTGATGAGGAAATTGCGCATATTAAAAACACTACTATTACACTTGCATTGAATATTCTACGACTAAATATATGAAATTCCAACAAAGAAACTCAAAAAAGCTTTTTAACAAAAAAGAAATTATTATTTTAAAACCTCACCTCTTCTTTGACATTTTCAATAAAATTATCTGTTACAAATATTTTCTCTACTAAATTCTCATTATCATTATCATCATCATCATCATCATTATCATTCGTTTCGCTTTCTTCATCTGTTTCCTTCATTTCTTCATCAGATGCCTATTAATATTAGAAATGAAAAAAAAAAAATTGTAAATACAAAAAAAAAAAAAAAAAAAAAAAATGAAACTTTTATTTTTTTTACTATAATACTAAAATTGTGACTATCATTTTGAAAGATAATGGAGAATAAATTCTAAAACTCGATTTGTTAATATTGAAACAATGAACATTATAGTTTTGAAATCAAATGTAGCGAATGTAATAGAGAGAAGCGAATCCCCCCTTCAGTTTATCATCTCTGCTTGTAGTACTGAAAACCCTTTATTAAATTGGTCAACTTGATAAAATTAAATTCTAATGATAAAGATTTCATTGTTTTAAGTCTTATTCTTGTAAAAAAAACCCTGACAGAAAAGATCCAGATCATCAACACATTACCTAAATCCCATACCTGATACATATTTCGAGTTTCATTTCCTTTAAGATTTGACAATGCTTTTGCTTTTGGTCATGACTCTGATGTTCGTCAAATTCTGTTTCTTTGGCAATCTGGCACATTGCCGAAAGATTCTATTTTATTTCAATTTCCATTTTCAGTGGAGATACAATCTCGGGCTGACATTCAACTACTAAGGATTCCATTTTTTGTTTTTTTTTATTAAATACTATATATAATTAAAATCTGATAATTTAAAAAAATATAAATGTAAATATTTATATTACTATTACCAATAATTATTTTTTTTTCGTTTTTTGATTTAACTTCAATTGGGTCCTCAAAATCATTTGGGGGTGTTGAAACCCTCAAAAATGAGTTCTACAACATTAGAAACATATATAAGGTTTTTGACTCAATATGTAGTTGGAGCCAGAAATACTGTCTGGCTCCGGTATCAGCTCCGGTTCACATGCTCTGGCACTTAATTTAAACTCACTACTCTATTTCATTCATTCTCTTCCACTCACTCACCAAATTTCAATCTTATAAGTCCTTTTCCTGGTTTTTGGGGCTCAGACCCCCTCCCCTCCTTGGATGTGGCAGCGTGAAACCTCAATGCCAGGCAGGCAGCACCTTCACCAACCACAGTGACAAGTTTGAAATGGATACCATAACTAGAAAAACCTTAAAAGACAAAAAATATACATGAGCACTGCAACACCGGTGCCAAATGCCTTAAGGGTTGCTCCGATCCACTCAGTAATTCGGGTAATCGATTTGCAGACCCTCTAAATATAGGGGTAGACACTATGCTCGAGACATATACCTTGAAAATTAAAAAATTGGCTTGAAGTGCTAGAGCGGTGCTCAGCACCACACTAACACCTCAGCTCATGCTCCGATTCCCTCAAACACCTCGGGAATCAACTCAGCACACCTCAAAACATACTAATCTGTACAAAACTTGGGTGTATTCCGTGAAGTAGGATATGTCATGCCAGAAAAGGGGGATGGGGGCGGGATACTAAACCATGTTAGGAGTGATTCGATTCCGTTATAAACCATGGAAATGATTCAGGCAGCATTAGATTTATGTAGGTATCGAAACCCAGACTCAAGCACCCTAGCTAATACTTATGCGATTAGAAGAACACCTGAGCGCTGGATCACTTCCTAGCTACTTGGGTCAACTCATGTTAAATCTTGGGCTTCCCTTGAGTTTTCCTTTCTATAAAGTTCTGCAAGGGTCATTCTAAATTCTCTTTCTTCTAGATTTTTTTTTTCTAATTGTAACTCTAACTTTTTAATATTTATATAGTTAACTTCTTTTTTTCAAGTTTACATTAACATTTCTGAATAGCAAAAAAAAACTTTATTAATATTGTGTAAATAGGGTTGTGGAAAGGAAACAAGCTCGTTTTTTTTCACGAAAAAACACAGCCTGAAAAAACATTTAAACAATTTGTTTTTTTTTCATTTTCAATTAGTTGTGAATATACATGTTTGAACAATTAATTATATTATAAATTTTAACAAATATGCTCTAATTTGGACAAATTTTGGTTCCAATTTCCTACAAGGTGTAAGCCCCTGAGTTTGTATTCAAATTTTTATGGTTTTTCCATATTTTTATTTTATCTGAATTTTGATCGAGTTATGACAATTTTTTTAAAAGTTCATTATGTTTTCTTTACTCTGTTTCAGCTTTCAGTAAGTATTTTTTATCATTAATTTTATTTAATCAGAATTTGAAATGTCACTGCAAAAAGTAGTGTGAATGTACTGTACTTTTTAAGGAAATAAGGTTGCAAGGCCCTTGCATGAAATATAACTAATTTGTTGTGTAGACATTGCAAAAACTATTATTTATGGCTCATAATCCAGACTAGGAATTCTTGAAAATTTTTTGCCAATGAAGGATGATTTGCTAAGGCGCTAAAGCTTAATAGTCCTGTTTACTGCCCCTGGCTCCTCCCATGTCATTCTCACATACACGATACTTCTAAGACTGAGATATAGACTTATCAGTATATAAAATTAAATGTGGACTGATTCACGCTGAGAGCCCCAGGATGAATGAACTTGATAGTAGTCAGTCTGCAGTGTGACTGGGGTCTGGGGAGGGGGACTGGTTAGTGAATCAAAGTTGATATTCCAAAGCCAAATATTAATTACTAACAATCACTTCCTTAATTTACAATCTTGGTATAGCTATAATTTTCATTTCAAATATTTTTATTTCAGTTGCATAAGTCACTTTTGAGTTTGTCATTCAGACTCATTTATATAATAAATATACATTAATATTTAAAAGTAATTAATAAAACTATGATTATTTGAATTACATAAAATACCTAGTTAAATTAGTAAGTAGAGTACAAACAGAGTCCTGCGCTGCAACCACTGTAATTTTAACGAAATCATGATAAAATATAAGGCAAGGTAGTTCTGACTATTTTTATAAATCTATTGGACATATTTCTTTAATAACATTTCTTTCAGTTTAAAATCATAATGGACTCAAGTGACATATCATATTCGCCTCTTTATATTTTTAAAAATACATTTATGAAAACAACTGAAAAAACGAAAAAAAAACAACTGAAAAACTCATTTCTCCTATCTATTGTGAAAAAAAAAAAAAAAAAAAAAAAAAAAAAAAATATATATATATATATTATATATATATATATCTAATATATATATATTTATATTAGTATATATAATATAGTATTATATATTAATATATAATAATATTATTATATATAATACAAAATCATATCAAGTTGATTCTGGGGGAAAACAAAATCTTCTGTGGTAAGAAGTTAACACCTTTTGAAGCAAGAGATGAACACCTTTTGAGGCAAGAGATGAACACCTTTTGGGGTAAAAGATGAACAAAGACCTGTTCATTTTTTACCTCATGCTATGGGTAAAACGTGAACGTCCCTCACAGATATTGATGGAAGGTATAGGAACTTGGCTTTCCACTGGCTAATAGCTGAACCCCAACTGTTCACGTTTTACCCCCAGTTTTGGTTTTTGCACTGATTACCTTCCTTGAATAGCAAAAATTTAAAAACTTGAGGTTGAACTTTTGAGGTCTGAAAAATGGTCATGCTACCTCAGCATGTGCTATTTTATTGTAAGGGGAAAAAGAATGTTTTTTTTTTAACATTTTTCTGTTAAAGGATTGGACTATTAACTCGTACACTTCCGTGGCCAAAATCTTAATTACTTTATATTAATATTGTGTTCATTTTTTACCCATTTTTCGCCTGTTCACAACTTCCCTCAAGCCACTATATATATACAGTATATTATATATATATATCTATATATATTATATATATATATATATATAATATATATTATTATATATATATATAATTGTATATAATATTATATATATATACGTAAACGGGGTAATTTCGGTCAAGTGGGGCTATTCGGACACATGGGAATTCGGTCAATGCTCAAAAGCCTATACGATGTCAATATATCAGTTTAAGATGTAAAATAATGTATTTTACTATCTTAGTATTAATTTTTTATGAACAGGTCAAATAATTGTAACTCATTATTGGTACCCAGGTATATTTAAAAATAGTTCATAACCTTAATGCAATCGTGGAGTCATTCAGGCAAGAGATTAATATGTTTTATTACAAAAATTTGTAACATGGGCGCAATTCGGTCCAGGTTTAAAAATTTGGCGTGGGCCAAAATCAGTCCATTGAAATCTTCATTAAATTATTTTTTTAATACTTTTACAAAAGGATGTTTTTAATATATGTTTAAATAATTTTTAACACTTTTACAGCAAGATGAGGTAGGTAAAGTTTTTCAACTTAGCTACATAACCTATACAATTTTTTTCAGCAAGATGGTTACACATTACGCAAAAGTACAGCAGCAGGATAGAAAGGGATACCTGCTGATGATGTGCATGACCTTAGCAGTTTTCGCTTCTTGGGCATTGGTTCTTACGAACGTCTTGCTAAAATGCTCGGTTTGCATTCGTTTTTGTCACACAGCGCAAAATCGTAAAAACCGCTCCAAATAAAGAATTTCCTTAATCTGTGTATTAAAAAAAAGAATGCCACCTTACAGAGTTATAAATTACAGTTTTCGTTTTTTTTTTAAACGCGCAAAATCGTAAAAAAATGGCTCACCAAACGTAAAGAATATCGTTAAATTTGTGTATATAGAATACAAAAGAATTAAGAAAATTCCTTCGTTTGGTGAGCATTTTTTTAATTTTGGTTTGACAAAAACAACTGCAACTCGACCTTTTATTAGTTTCAAACCATTAACTTAAATAAATTGTTTTATACCATTATGTTTAAAGAGACCTAAAAAACGATTGAGCTTGCGTTCATTTTTGTCAAACAACATTTGCGTTTTTTGTCAAACATCACAAATCGTAAAAAAACGTATCAAAACTAAAGAATTTCTTAATTCTGTATAAACAGAATAAAAACAGATAGCATGACCTCATCTGTGATCGCCAAATGGCTTTCGTAAGGCAAGCTTTTTTTTTTAACGAATTTTGGTTCAAATAGAAATGTGTTAACTTTTATTACGTTTTGAACCAATTCTAAAATAAATATTGTAATACCATATGTTTAAAAAATATGTTTTTCATATTTAATTAAATAAACATTTAATGAGGATTCTAGGGATGTGAACTTGAGTGACCAATTGCCGCCCAAATTCGTGGGCAAATTAGGTCACGTTAATTATTCGCTTCTAACATTAATCCTTTTTAATATTACAATACATTATCTAATTTTACTCCTAAGGATAACATTAACATATAAACCAAATTTTTTAGAAAAAAAATAAATAATAAAGTCTCTATAAACCTTAGCATTTTGAGTACCCTGATTTTGGACCAAATTGCCCTGTTTTACAGTATATATATATATATATATTATATTAATATAATATAATATATTTTATATATATATTATATATATATATATAATATTATATATATTTATTATATATATATATATATCATACGTATATATTATCTATTATATATATATATATATATATATATATCTATCTATATATTATATATAATATATATATATATATATATATATTATATAATAATATATATTAAGCATCAGGCGAGGTCCGCCTCTTTAGGCGGGGTGATTCGGTCCACTAATAAAATAAAAATAATGAAAAAAAAAAAATTCGCATCATTATAGCCGCGGTAAGATACACGTTTTTCTTTAGATCATCTTTTAATTCTAGAACGTTTTATTTTTAAAAAATGTTAGACTTAGGGTACAAATGTCCTTCTAGAATTTTCCTTTTGAAAATGTGAGTTTATTTTTAACTTCGTTATACATGAAAATTGTGGGATGGATTTTTCATCATTTTTTCAGTGACTAATCTCCACTGTTTAGCATTAAACTGGCAAAGATAATTTTGATCAAAAGTATTAGTGGAAAAATACAGGCTAACTTGTCCGATTTCCCAAGCGTAAAAATTGGATGGAGGGGTGATCTCGGACACCATTGTTTTTCGTATTTTACGTATTATTATTGACATTTTATTACTTAATAATTTTGAATAATATTATTAATTATATAAGTGAAAGTTTTTAAAAATAATGGAAATTTTAATAAAAAAAATGATTCAAAAAGGGTCAATTTTTGAGCGGAGAGGGGTGAATGGGACAACTTATTTTTATTCTTATTTTATTTTCCTTTGTCCCATCTCTATTGCTTAATGCGTCTGTTTACCCTGATAAATATTACGCCTGGGTCTATATATTATAAAATTGAATTTATACTAAAAGACGAATTTAAACAGATGGTCAAGTCCTCAAATGGTGGTCGCTTCCCCAAAGGTCGGCTGACTCAGCGTTATCAAACTTTAATAAACTTTATTATTAGAATTAATTATTTATTTTTTTGTGTGCTTATGAGACTATAGGGCCGTGATTTACAAAAAAAAATTCAAAGTGCTTAGGGGAGAGTCGGGAGACAGACTTATACCTAAAGTGGTCCAGTCAACCCGCCCAAGCTATATCTATATATATAATTTTATAATCTATATTATATATATTAATTATATATATTATGATATTATATATTTTTATTATATATAATTATATATATATATATTGTGGATCTGGCAGAAGGTGCTGCACCACTGATGAACCTAAGTCGCCTCTGGGAAGAAACGCGCACTTTAATCGTGAACGCTCACTTTTCTTCACATCAACATCCTCTATTGAAAAGTGGTTCTCAAGACAATTACTACCCTTCAAATTGGTGACCCTGGCAGAGTTGACATTGTGCCAATGGAGTGGCCAAGAATCAGCAAGCAGCCATCATAATCAAGTTTCTTCTATGGGCGCTACTCTGTTTGGTCATCTTTGCAGGGCTGTCTTTGGCTTCTCATTGCAGGTGGCGGACCAACTGCAATAGAGTGGTGGTGCGAAGCCTTCAGTGGACTTATGTTGTGCACACATGGCTTCTCACTAGAGCTACTCGATCTACTAACCGACGCTCCTTCCAGATCCGGAGAGCAGTGTGCTTGTGGCATTCACTGGGGGGAGTCTGTGGCGTCTGGGGCAGGAGGCTACTGCCCACTGATGAAACCTAAGCGCCTCGGGAAGCACGCCTATTATCGTGACAACTCACGTCTCTTCAACTAACATCCCTCTATTAAGGTGGTTTCTCAGACACATACTTACACACTTCAAATATATTTATTTAGGGATGTGCGATATTCGGTAGTTTGGTATTCGGGCAATACCGAATATCGGTATTCGGCTTTTTTGCCGAACTATTTCGGGCCGATATGAGCTTTAAAACAATAATTACGTCACATACGGAAAGTTTATTTCATTAAAATTGAATTTTAGAAAACTTATTTTCCCAAAAAAATTACAATATAGCAAATTAATAGGATAGTGAAAATCTTTGTCATTTATCAGATCCTATAAGGGCTTTTGACATTTTTTTCACATATTCTACAAAATAGAATTTATTTAGTGTTACGGGATATCAAACATGGTAGCTGGTATAGGGAGAGTGGCTTTGCTATCATTTATGTTTTTTTCAACACATGTTGCAAGATATGCTTCACGATTCAGATATTATGTCAGAAGTCTGTTCAAGATATTTTTACTTGCAGAAGCATATCTCTCATTTTCACCATCAGCAACGGAGCTGCAAAGCTTAAAAACTTTCAGTGCGGCTGAGGTCCAACAGCATAAATTTATTCAGACGTTTCTAACGCTGGAACGACTTATGATATGGCTTAAAAGATTGTTTGAACAAAAAGTTCCCCTATTCCATATGCGCTGCTGAATGCAATCAGAAAATGTTGACTGATTTTCAGTGGCAAAATTATTCTTTACTTGAGCCATTTGACAACAACAAGCATTAAACGTGAAATAACAGTAGCCCAAGTGATCCCTTCCTTTTAGCATAAACTATTTTTAAATAAGGCAATTAAAAGAAGAGCTTCAGTGGAATAATTACACTCGTTGACGAGCTTAAGAAACCAGTAGAAAAAAAGACTTTCTAAGTTTTCTGTGTGCTATTCTTAGATCCTGGCGATTCAGCTAATTTTTTCACATGAAATTCAGATGAATCAGTAAAAAATATGGTCGTTGAGGCATGGAAAGAATGCATGAAAATTTGCTCCCTGATCTTCTGCTGACGATGATTTCCGTAGTGGGGAAAGTGAAGCTGAAGTTTCATTTTCACTTCTTTAAATGGATTGTTTTAAAGAAATTGTGGAATCTCATACACGAAAGAAAGTGAGAGTGAAAGAAAGTCCCATTTTCTGACGTGTAATTATTGTACTAAGTAAACAGCTTACATCGGAATTACATCAAGGCAAAAACAAATATATAAGTTTGCCTTCTTGAACCAGTGAAGACATGATTCCTTCATTGGTGAAACACTGGACTAGTTTTATGATTGAAAAACCTAGCTAAATACTTTCGCTACGTCATCTGTCGAAAGTGAAAGCATATTTAGAACAGGAGGAAATATTTGAGCCACAAGAAATAGGTTATCCCTGAAAATGGAGAACTGCTCATGTTCTGTCATTTTAACCTTCGAGCTTATTGAATTTGAAGTTTTTTAAAGTTTAATATCTTTTAACTACGAAACTTTTCATTTTCATTTATTATTTTTTAATATGTATGATTCTTTAGGTATGAAATAGTTATTTACTTTTTGTTTATTATTTGTAATAACACTGGTAAGCATGAAATTTCTTGGACGGGGTTCGCATTGATTATTGATGTGCCTGATTCCAAAATGTAATCGGTTTTTTGCATATCACATAGCATTTGTGAGATATTGTGTGTAAACAGTTTGTAAAAATTTTGATTTTTACCTTTTCAGAGGGTCTATCACTTATTGGAGATATATACTAATTATATATATAATAATATATATATATATATATATTATATTTATTATATATTTATAATATATATGAAGGGAGAGAACAATGCATTATATGATTACTGTCTTTGATGATATAATTGTTAACGATATATACAACTATGAATAAGAGTAATATGGGACACAATGAATGTATAGAAGGAATGGTTTTAGTTAATGTAAACATACACGATGTAGTACTTCTCTTCGTAGAGATCTACTGTGCAAGCGTTGGAATACCTCATAAGCTCCACTAATAGTCGGCATGTATATTGAATATCCCACTTGTCCTGGTAACTGTCCTGCATGAATCATTTAGATTTGATTAGAAGAGCGTTCTGCTAATCACTAACTCGCCTAGGTTATCGAATTTTTTTTAGGTGGAATGTAAGAGTGCAATTTTATACTTTTACCCTGAGAATGAAAAATGTCTAGCGTTCTGTAAATGTTTAGTGGTTCTTCGGCTTTCCTGTTCTCAGAAATTCTGTGGCTACTCTGAAAAGATTCACGTTCTTGCTCTAACAGTCATTGTTGGTTAAGCAAAGGCAGCATACAGGAGGAGTGGTCCATGATTTGTGGGCCATCAAATATACAGCTTTTTTTCTTCTCGTCATCAGACAGGAAACGTTGAGCATATATGCGGAAGCATTCACCATTGGTCCAGGGCCTTACAAATTGTTTCATCAAACCAGTTTTATGTGTAGTGGAGGTACGATGATGTTTTATCTCTGTACAAGTGGTTCAGTACGATGTTCCTGCATGGCGTCAAAGGTCTATACCTCGGAGGCTATTATTCTTTGGCTCCAGTGATCCTTTGCGCCCGGCTGTCCAACGCAAGGAGCAGGGAGTATTTGGTGAACTGCTTTGCTGACCGAGAAAATGTTTACCATTTGAGGTCGAATCGCATATTTACCATCCTGTACCTGATATTGTAGCCTCTTCAAACTGTTTTGATTTTTGCTACTTCTCTCTCATCATCCGTAACCGAGTAACCTATGGAACGAGCATCCCTGTGCGTGTGTAATCAACAACACTTTAACTGCTCTTGGAGGTAAATACACAGTCGCCACGCACCTGCATCGTAGCTGGAGTTTCCCCATAGCGAGTTCGTAGGCCTTGCCTTCATCTGCAATACACAGTTTACCATTGACTGGAAGAGCCTACGCGCTCTGCTTTCTGTTACGATAAATGTTTACTCCTTGGCAATGGTCGATCGTACATTTTTTTCATGAACTCGAAGCAACAGCTCTAGCTTCGGCAAATTACAACTCTCATATAGATGTCAGTTCACCCTGGTGAACAATGACGGACCATCGACTGTATGTCAGATGGATGATAGACATCATCCGGGTCATTGGCATCCATACGTACTAAAGTTACCACCTGCTTCCCGAATATCGACCGCAAGAAACTTGCTGCTACTGTAGATTATGCGGAAGGTAACGTCTTTATACAGCCTACGTAGTGCGCAACATGATTTTGTCATTCCTAGGGAATCTGCAACAATAGGGATCCATGATTGAACGAAAACTGGATGTGATAACAACAAATAAGAGATATATAATGGAATATCACTAGAGATTCTATATATCTTGCTACTAGAGTCCATCCAGAAAATTTTCCTTTTGTGGTGGACTGGTTTGGTTTTTCTATAATTTTTACCTAAATCTGTGACTTACATTTGAAATAACTATTCGCCGAATAGCGAAGTGATTATTCGGCGAATATTCGGTATTCGGAAGAATACTTTTAGCCGAATATTCGGTATTCGGCTTTTTCCACTATTCGGCAATCTAATATATTTATAGTATATAATATATATATATATAATATATATATATATTAATATATATATATATATATACTATTATATATATATATATATATATTATTAGTTATATGTATATATTATATAATAATATAATATACTATATATATTATTTTATATTTTATATATAATAAAGGTATAAGTTAATTTAGATAGCTGTGACGGATTTGGTTGTAAATATTACAAAATTCATTGTATAGATTTAAGCTTTTTATTATATAAAGTTAAGTCAGTTTAAACTCTTATAAGAGTTTTATTTAAACTTTATTGGAAATGGATGTGTTAATTTTAGATTCTAAACCTTGTTTGCGATAAAGGAATTTAGTATTTTATAATAAAAATTTTAAAATTTTATTTAGAGTTAAAGTCTTGGTTGAATAGCGAATTAAATGTGTCTTTGAAGGTTATTTTTTTTAACTCTAATCTGCTTTTGAAAGTTATGATTAATTTAATTTAACGTTAATACCCCTGCTTTGTAATTGGTCAAGTATTAACATATTGATAAGGTAAGCTGCAGGGCCCTGATGGGATATATGGTAGAATTCTGAAGAGGGTAGTATCCATGGGCGCCGGCAGGATGAAATTAAGGGGGGGCCATATTTTTTTTTTTAATTCGAATTCACAAGAAGCATATATACATCTATATGTACTAAATATATATATTATTATTTATATTTATATTTTATTATATAATAATAAATCTATTATATATATATAACTATATATATAATAATATTATACGATACTTACAAGGGTATTTTGCGTTTTCTTTTCGACGTTTACGCACCGGCGGCAATGTATTTACTATTTGAATCCAAGCAAAATTTATATTGGATAATAATGTCTGATATTGAATGCTTAATTCACTATGTCGGTCAGAAATTAAATTTATATAAGTTGATGCATATAGCTATGACTTTTTTAAGTTACTTAAATCACAAGTAAAATGACTATAAAAAGCAGTTGCGAAAAATATTGGATTTGGTTGAGGCAAGCACTTAAGAATTAATTTAGTTTTTTCTTTTCAGTTTTTCTATTAATTTATTTATACAATTTAATTCTCTTCTTCTACGGGATAATTCTATAACATCATCAATTAGTTGTGTTATTTTTTTCAAAAACTTTAATTCACTTCGTCTTAAATCTCTTTAATCGATCTTCAGAATGGTTGCCTTAGCCAAGTTTTAACTATTCTTAAAGTGCTGAATGATCTTCCATTGTGCAAGTCGTTGGTGGAAGTGTTAGAAGAATTTTAATTGGATTGGTAAAACACAGGGAAAAAGACATGCTTTAGGATCCAGTTCAGATGTAGCACACATTTTAGTCTACTCTAACCTTGGTACCATCTGATTTCTTTCTAAGTGTGGACCATGATTTGCTTCACTTCCAGTTATCAATATTGTAAATTAGAAATTAATATATTCCACTTTTTTTTTAGGTATGGGGGGATTTTTTAATTTAGAGGGATTGTGAAAAATAAAATAAGCGTTGATTTTCTGTTGTCGTAAGAAGGTCTTATTGGCTGAGATGAGAACAGTAAATCTAGGTATGGTATATAAATAGAGAATCCTCCACAGAACTACATGAATGTTAGATCTTTGCATTTGTTTGGACATAAACCGGGGAAGAATTCTATTAAAAAAAATTCTGTAAGTTCCTTACCACCGGTAAAAAGTTCCTTGAAAACAGACGCGAACTGTTTTCTTCGATATATCTTTTACTATTAACTAATACCTTTTTCAATTATATGATTCATTCATGGTAGAGTTTCTGGTTTCACGATTGATCCACTCTTCCAGTCTAATAGTTGCATCATTAATACAATTAATGATTATAGGAGTTCCTTACTGACGAAAGTTGAAATGCTACTGTTCCTGTGGCTTTAGTTCTTCTGAATCTGATGACAAAGTATTCAAAACTGATTTTATGTGACTGAATTTTCAATAAATTTTGATTGGCTTTGTATTTTGAGGCCATCTTGTTTCGCATAGCATTGTATATTCATTATCAGTTTTCCTATGCAATGGGCTTTCAAGAAAAATCTTATAAGCTTCTTTTCACTGTGGGCAAGTATTTTTTCGAATTCAGGACATTCAAGTCATTAACACTAAATTTAGCGATGAGAAGCCACAGTGGAAAAAATTTGACTGGGCTAATTGATTTTTAATTTTTTCTAGAACTCATTTTCTTTTCCAGCCATGGTTGAGCATCCATAAAATCCAAGCAACACGTTTATATTCATATTAAATTGTAAGCTTTCTCTGGTAATGTTTATTATGTATTTCGCTTTGCTGTGGCACTATAAAGAACGTCAGTGGAGTAAAAACTTAAAAATTCTTCTTAAACTTTAACTCCTTATAAACTAATACGAACGCGAATTGACAGCTCTCCACCCCGAAACTATTGTGTTGTAATAGTATTGTAATAGTTTTCCAATAGTGTTGAAATGTTATTGCAACAGTGGTTGGCATAATGGTATCTAAGCTCATTTCTGGAAGTAATGTGGATGTGTATTTTTGATTACTACAATTAATGTAAATGCCACAGTAAACACAGCTCTTTCTGCTTATTTATGAATAACAAATCCGAAACGTTTCCGTTCTCTGGCAGTAACTGCTTCGAACAGCTAGAATATGGGTTCCACAGATCATAGTTTGAAATTTTGGACAAACAACTTTTTTTTTTTGATAATCTAAATGTTTAGCATTATTTAATTGTTCAAAAACATTGAAACGTTTATTTAAATTTTTTGTTCAAACTTTCTCCTGCCAGCGCATCTATGCACTGAGAATTTACAATGGTTCTGCCTGATGAGTACACGTACTTTATATTTTAGATTGGTCTGACAATAAATAAAAAATTAAAAACCTCTTTGATGCAAGGCCTAAATAACACGCATAAAACGTAAAAGGTCCTTTATTTTTTTGAATATACTAACAATGATTGATATTAATTTGCCAACCGTTAAAGAAAGGCTTTGCTTCTGTGCTATCTTTTGCTTAAAGTTTGTAAGTGATTAGTGGTTTTTATGTATTTTGTTAAAAAATATATTTTAAGATTGTCAGTTATTCTATTTTGAGTACTGTATTTCCAATTCCAAAACGATTTTTCAAGCGTTAGTTCTCACGACAGATGGAAGCTTCATTTCATATGATTAATACAGGTGCTGAAAATACTCAGGATGGCATAGCCTGCTTGCTTAACACTAATCATGACCAGTCCGATCTTTCATTGTGTAGTGTTTGTTTCAGTCAAGAGTAATTTATTATCACTGAAGGCGAGGCCTCTATTAACAATTTACCATTGTGATAATTTATAAACACATTTTTTTTCCTGGGAAAATTGCACTTTTAATCACCTTTCGAATCCAACAAAAATTTTCTAAGTTTAAAAAATTTCTAAGTTCAGAAAATTTCAAAAAGTAAGGTTTTTTAAGAAAATTCTTTGTTGGCTCTGGAATTATGCGAGAAGCTTGCCACTAAACATTTTTTTATAAAACTTAACTTAACTTAAACTTTTACTGAACTATAGAAATTTTTTATGAACAGACAAACACACGGAAGGTGATTTGAAACTGCTTTAATACCTGTTATTTATAAATTTGCTAGATATAAATAATATATTATATATATATATAATATATATATATGATTTATATATATATTATTATATTTATATA